>ML367464.1:0-35582 GCA_005239505.1 Nicotiana paniculata | reverse complement strand
TAGCCGGAAAGCAGGTTTGAACCCTAACAGAGATTAATTAGGGCAAAGCCACAAAAATACTGGGTTTAACAAGGAAAAATATTTAAATTCAAAAGATAGAGTAAATAAATACAACCGGTATCAAAAATATCGAAACAGAAGTTGAAGAAAACCATTACATCACATAATCGACTACGGTTTGAACACCCGTATGAAAATCAGTCGAAACGATGAAGAAACAAATACCTAAACATTGAGAATTCAGAAAAATATTTAAAAATAGTTTGGGATGAATCCTAGCTTAGGAAGAGCGCTAAAAAGTCGGGATAGTTAATTAAACAGGAGATTTTAAAAGAAAAACACGTAAAAGTGCTCGAATCACCCAAGATCTATACAGATCTGAGATGGATCGACAATAACGGACTAGGGTTTTCAGAAAAGTAATAGAGATGAGAGAATAGGTCAAGAACTCATAAATCCATAATAAACAAAAAGAAGTTTTTACTCACAGACGGAAAAATGACCTGAGACAGGCCGATAAACAAAGTTTTAAATCATAACCAGTTGGGGTTCCTCGAGATCTTCTCAAGGATCCAAGAAATCGAATAGTCATGGCATGTAAAAGACCAGGTCTGGTCGGAGAAGGCATAGAAACGTCATAAGGGGGAGGTTTTTGCCGGTGACGGCATTTAGAACTAGGGTTAGCTCGAGAGAGAGTTGAGAGAAGAGGGAGATGATGACGGCGAGTGAGGGAAAGAAATGAGAAAGGTTAGGGGGTATGTTAGGATTAATTATGGTAAGGACGGATATGGATCGTTGATCTGAATGATCAACGGCCACAATTGAATGAGGGGTATTGGGTCGGGCAGGTGTATATTTGAGCCTAAGGGGTTTGGGCCAACATTAGGGTGGAATATTAGAGGGGTTTTGGGCTGGTTTGAGGGGTTAGGTATGAAAATAAAGGGGTCATTTATTAAATACCCAAGTAATTGATAAAAATAATTAAAAATTATAAAAAAATAATTTTCATGCATAGAAATGTTTTACCATAATTACTCAAAATTTTAAAATACAATGAGCCATTTTCTAGTAAAATATTGCAATAATGGATGCATGGGCTATAATTGTAAAGTTATTGTAATTGTAACCAAAAGTGTAAATATGGCCATTTGTAAAATAATTTGGACTTCTATAAATAGCAAAGTTAAATCATGAAATGTACAAAGTCAATTGTGATGCAATTTTGTAATTATTTACATAAATAAAATATTCGGATAAATTAATTTAAAAACGTAAAAATTATGGAAAAATATCAATTGATGCTAATACATAGTTTTGAAAGTATATATGCATTTTAAAATATTATAGGAAAAAATTAGGTATCAACAATGTCCTCACATGCGGACTATTCCTTGTTTGCAGATTGTGAAGAAATGGTAAGAATGGGATGACTAATGGCATAAATTGTCGGTAAGTTGCTATGGACTTTTGGAAGGATATTTACCTATTTGGGAATGATCAAAATTTGGTTTGGGGGCTATTTGAAAGCCCCACGGGAATGTGAACTTTACATCATATCAGGTTTGGGTATTCTTGTGAGACTGTTATCACGGTTATGTTACCGGACAGGACATATATTATTTGTGCCCCTGGCCGATGTTATGTATCTCTCTTATGCGATAACGGAATGTAAGGTTGTATGACTATTCTCCGCGCATGTTGTAATTTTGTTCAGCCTTTATGGCGATATGGGCAAGATAGCCCTCATGATGTTGATTTGGTCATTGCACCTTAGTTGTGCTTGCTTTCTTCCATGTTTTGTTATTTCCATTCATTTTTCCCAAAATTATACTTGTGCACTCTGCTGGGCTTGACATCAGCATTCATGTGATCAGTGAAATCGAGCACTTTGGCTTGATGAGTATTTGGGAGCGGGTTGCACGCTGCAACGGATGTTATGTGGGGTACCCTTTTCCTTGTGTTTATATCGTGTTTCGTTTCCCCCCTGCGGGATAAGTTAATGAAATTGTACTTTGTCATTATATCTGTTGCACTTGTTAGATAATCCTTATACCTTGCTTTCTTTCTATTTTGCTTCATGCCCGGGTTATTACTTGTTGGGTGTACGGGCCCTGTTATATGAAAATCCGTGTGGTCCCGTGATGAGTTATTAGCTGAGCTTCTGGTGTTGGCTGGAAAGAGGTTCTTAGACCTGAGGTTTTCACTATTGTACTGGGGTGAGGAGTGATTGGAAGGATGATGATATTTCCGCTCAGATTTGGGCAAGGGATCTTGAGGGACGGGAGAGCTTCTTGGCTTATTGACTTCATGGGTGGTTGTGATTTTTTGCATGTTTCTTGTATCCTAGTCAGCATCGTGGGAGTTCGGAACAAGGTTTTATTCAATATGAAGCATAATATCGGCATCCAGAGTGTTATTGGGCAGCTATGATGATAAGAAAGTATTACTACGGGCATCTGAGTTGTGGGGGACAGCATGTGATTGTGCTCTGGGTTGAACTGGCAACTCGGTTCAGCTTGATCAGGTTTGTACAATGTGATGATGCGAGATTCGGGTCCTATGATGAATTTCAGATGTCGAGATTTGAGTCCTGTCGTTAGGTTATGGACTAAGGATGAAGTGAGATCTTCAGTTAAATTGCGTTGTCAGTCCTACATAGTTTTGGGTGATGGGGAATCATCCCCAGTATATCTGGTGAGCTCATGCAGTGGTTTGATGGCTTTGGAATGACTCTGGGCACGTTCGAGGACGAACGTATGTTTAAGTGGGGGAGGATGTAACGACCCGACTGGTCGTTTTGAGCAATTACGTCCAGTTTGACAGTTTGAGGTCACGAGTAGCTTCACACAGTGTATTATGACTTGTGTGTGTCGTCGCTTCGGGGTTTTGAGAAGCTCGAAAAGGATTTTAGGATGACTCTCATTTTAGAAGTCTGAAGTTGAAGGAATTGACCTAGGGTTTGACATTTGAGTATTTGACCTCGGATCGGAGTTTCGACGGTTCCGGTAGGTCTGGACGGTGATTTTGGACTTAGGAGTATGCTCGTAATTTCATTTGGATGTTTCTAAAAGATTTCGTCATCATTTGGCGGAAGTTGGCAATTTAAAGGTTTAGAATCTTCCCAAGTTTGATCATGGTTTGACTTTAAAGCTATCAGGTCCGGATTGTGGTTTTGGAATTTGGAATGGGCATGTTTCTTCAATTAGAACTTGCCTGCAAAATTTGGTATCAATTGGAGTTGATTTGGTATGGTTTGGACGCTCGGTTGCAAATCTAAAGTTCTTGACGTTCAAAGTGATTTTTGTGTTTCGGCGTCCGATTCTTGATTTAAGAGGTTATTTAGTTGTTCCGGTCGTGCAAGCGAGTTCATGTTATGTTTTAGATTTGTTTTTGTGTTTAAACGGGGCCTCGGGGGCCTCAGGTGTGTTCTGGATGGGCTACGGGTCATTTCCTCATATTTTTGAACTGTTGTTTCTGTCATCTGATGTTATTCTTTGCGATCGTGAAGCGTTTCTTCTGACTACCTCATATTTCTCTTTCGCGTTCGAATTCATGTTTCCGCATTCGCGAAGGTTTGCATTTTTCTTTCATCGTGTACGCGTCCTACCTTCCGTGTTTGCATTGTAGAAGACCAGGCCCTGAACATCCATGATCATTAGTCTTCGCGTTCGCGTGTCACCTTCTCGTTTGCGAATAGGTTCTCGTTCTCTCTTTTTCGCGTTTGCGAAGGGTTTTCTTGGCAGCCTTGTTTTTCTTCTTCGCGAATGCGTCCCTTCCTCTGTGTTCATGATGTTTTCCGTCATAGGCAGAATAGAAGAACTTCATTTTGAGGGTTAGCCATTTTTATTATTATAGGAGTTGTAGAACTCGGTTTTGGGAGATTTTTCGTGGGTATTTCAAGCAAATCATTGGGGTAAGTGTTCTCTACCAAAATCTTATCATATTTCATGAATCCATTTCTATTTTCATCATCTACATAGTGAATTAAGTCGGGGAATTTGGGGAAAATTTATGAAATCTTTCAAAATGAAAAAAATCATGATTTGAAGGGCGAATTGGTATTGGAATTTGATAATTTTGGTATTTCTAAACTCGTATCGGAATGGGTGTTTGGATTTTATAAATTTTGTCAGGTTCCGAGGTACGGGCCCGGGGAGTTGACTTTATTGACTTTTTGCAAATTGTATGAGTATTGTAGCTTTGTTAATTGAAATTGTTTTATCTTGCATTGTTTGATGTAATTAAGTTGTTTTTGGCTAGATTGAGTCGAGCGTTGGTGAATTGGTAAAGGAAAAGCTAAATTGAGTATTGAATTGTCCGAATTGAGTTAAGTATCTTGTCTAACTTTATGTGGGAGAAACCACCCCTTAGGAATTGAGTCAATTGTGCTTTCTTGATATGTGAAAGTCGTGTATGCAAGGTGACGAGTGGGTACACAATTTATATGTGGTATTGACCGGTTAGATTGCTTAGTATATTTCCATGCTTTTGATTAAATTGTCATAAAATGTGGTATCTCTTTGTTAGACTACTCTCACACGCTCTATATAATGTTGTTAGTCATTATGTGCCTCTTATTTGTCACTTGGCCTCCATATTCCTTGGTTATTGTCATTTCCTTCATTATTATCTTGTTACCTCCTAATTGTTGAGTTATTCTATGATTACGTGCTTATCTGTTACGAGTTCAAGTTATTGTGAGTACCTGTGTAGTTATCACGTGCCTTACATGTATTGTTTCCTTGTGAAGGTTGTTGTATTCTTTTGATTGTAACGTGGTTCCCTTATTTCCGTGCACTCATGTCTTATGATGCATGACTGCCAAACTGATCAGTGGTAACTACCCGATCGGCCGTACCTCGGTGTAAATGCATAACTGCCCAACCGGTGGTAAATAATAATACATAACTGCCCAACCGGTGGTAACTGCCCGACTGGCCGTAGCTCGGTGGTAAATGCATGACTGCTGACCGGTGGTAAATAATGATACATAACTGCCCAACCGGTGGTAACTGCCCGACCTGCCATAGCTCGGTGGTAAATGCATGAAGATGTCGTATATCACAATACTATTAATATTAACATCTTTATCAAATACCTCAACAGGGAATTAGAAAACATACTTAGACATGCTTGAGTATCATTTTACAGGAATGAATAATGTAGACATTCTTAACTGCTAGAGTAAAAACACTTATGAAATAGCATTACATTTACGTATCGTTACTTGGATCATGCCAAAATGAAGGAAGGGCTTAGCCTTAACATACCTGAGTCAATTCTTTTGACAATCCATTTAACACACCTCAATTGCGACAACACGTAACTGCAAGATCGAAGTAGGAAAAAGATCCGTATGATATTCTTGTGAAATATTGCACGTTATTTCTTATCCGGCTAATATTAACTCCATCTAAAAATAACACCAGCAATGATGAAAAACCATTAAACCCCTTCATCATCAACGTTGTTGGTCTAAGTTATAAAATGATAAGAATTCCATAACTTCCTTCTTATTCTTCTAAGTCATACTACTAGACCTAACCAAGGACTTATCCAATGAGTCTTACGTGTAGACAAGACATTCTTAGTCTTGTGACTGATTATTCATATGGGTGCCACCTTGGGCTTGGCTTAATGCCACATGGCAGCCTCAAAATAATTCTTATCCAATTAATCCTTACTTAATATCACAATTAATAAACTATCCACATAATTGATAATTATCTCAAATTACTTAAAATATTGCTCCTTTTTAGCATACTTTGTACACCTCACTATCATGGTCATGTGGTACCTTGTATGGTACTAGTCCATAAATACAGGGCATTATGGCTCGGACCGTATTTTATCCTAAATCGACAACCTTCAACGAAACTTATTTTCTTTGATTCCTTTACCATTTATCCTTCATGGCACTTACTTATCACTTGTTATAAATATCATAAGCACTTATAACCTCAAAGATAGTCTTGTCCTCATCCTAAGCACTACTATTACAATATTAAAATATTAAATCGTGGTACCATATAAAATCAATACATACACTATTATTTTGTTAAAACATCCATGTAAAAATACATATATATTTTCAAATTTTAGTTTTGCTAATCTCGTATAAAGAGTACAAATTTTTGTCCGCTTAATTCTAAAAATGGTAAAAACATAACCTTCTTTTGTGAGAAAATAACTTATATTTTTTTACAATAAAGAATATCTTATTTATAAATTTTCTCATATTATGTGTATAATTTATCATATCCGAAAGTAGTAATAATGGTAACTATCCAAAATTATACTTATAAACTTTTACTAAAATACTCCACTTAAAAGAAAATATCACACTAACATACTATCTAAAGATATCAAGGTTGTAAACTTACATGGTCTCATAATAATAATGTCTTAAACCCTCTATAACCTCCTAAATCTCTTCGAACTCATGTGGATTTACTACGGCGCATCCTAATGCTAAGGTACGAGATGTAACATTGTTACGGAGGAATAAGGGAGGATTGGTGGGATCGGGTTGCACGCCGCAAATATATATATATATATATATATATATATATATATATATATATATATATATATATATATATATATATATATATATATATATATATATATATATATATATATATATCATTTACTTTTATTGTAATTGCTACGGAGGAATAAGGGAGGATTGGTGAGATCGGGATGCGCGCCACATCAATATATGTGTTTATGTATTCCTCTCGGACTATGTAAGTTATTCGGTGGTTTTACATTTCACTTAAGGATATGTTGTAGATGGATACTGATAAGACACTCGAGTTATGTATTTATTCCTTCAAATTACCGATTTTCAAAGTGAATTTACTATGTTGAGTCATTACTTCCTGCCATGCTGAGTCGTTAGTAAGATAGTACTTTAAAAATGAAAAAACTAATATCATGTTACCCTGTGTGACTTTAAGTTAGGACTCGCCGATTATATCTAGACTCACCATCTCTACTAGTTGTCATATTTTACTTCAACTGTTTTCTCAACTTGATCTTCTCAACTTGTCTGAGGTTTTATTCTACTTACAAAGGAATTGTTATTATGTTTTAAACTAATAAACTCTATATTAAATGCGATAGTTATTCGATGTTTAATTTTAATTGAAAAATGTTATTTTCCTCATTCAATTGATTTCTAAAATCAAACCTCATCTTTTTCACTGATTCNTATATATATATATATATATATATATATATATATATATATATATATATATATATATATATATATATATATATATATATATATATATGTAGATGAAATATCTTGAACATCTTAAGTAGTAATTGGCACGGATATTATGTACCGAATGACACGTGGATGTCGTTGTGCGAAGTGAGATGAAAAGATGTGGGCACAAGGTGCCGTGTGTGTTGAAGAGTTTTCTGAAATTATTGGAATCGTGTTCTAGAAATACTTGTTCGGTTGATTTGATATTGGTTTTCCTGCTTTAGCACATTTACACTTAGTCGTATCCCAAATATGTTGTTATTTGATTTACTTGGTGGATTCTCGTTGCCATTCGTGTTTCTTTTTCCTCTTATCGTTACTACTATTTGCAACTTGATATCCTTATGTTATTGGTATTACTCTGATAGTCATTTCTTGTTAGACTTGAGATATATCCTCCAGATTGTGTCTGCTATATATATATATATATATATATATATTCGGTTGTGTCTCGACATGGCCTCGTCACTATTCTACCGAGGTTAAGCTTGATACTTACTGAGTACCACCGTGGTGTACTCATACTGCACTTCTGCACATCTTTTTGTGCAGAACCAGGTACTTCGGATCAGGTCGGTTTTGATACTTACGATCGGTGTGGCTGGAGACTTCAAGGTGTACAAGTTGGGCGTTCGCAGGCTCTGAAGTCACTTTCTGTTGTATTCATTTCCATTGTTTCATTTATTTCTGGAACAGTGATGTATTTATTATGTATAACTACTCCTAGAAAGGTTTATGACTTGTACTACCAGTTTTGGGAATTATAAGTTTATAGGGAATTCAATTCCTAAAGTTGTTAGACGCTATTTAATTATTGTCATTCAGTATATATTAGGCTTACATAGTCCCTAAGACTAGGTGCCATCATGATACCCAACGGAGGAAAATTTGGGTTGTGACAATTTAAGCACAAATATCTTATATTAAATAATTTATATTCAAGAAAAACTACAATTTATATACAAAGAAAGTACAAAGTATACAAAAAAACTACAAATTAAACAAAAATATGAATTTGATAATTGAATTGTTCTTACCTTCTTGCGCTAGACATTTTCACCCTAAATTGGAACTTATTCATGACAGAATAATGCTTCATTGCACTGACAAAATTGTTTGCTTGTCTTTGTAGACTTGGTATACTTCAATAACATTTGGCGTATGTTCTGTTATGATGATACTTTCATATTCCACAATCGCCAGAGATATTGGCCTATCAATCAACTTCATTGTTCCTGATACTTCTCTAATTTTGTTACAATTTCTTGACAATTGAACCACGTTAAACATATGATAATCATATGAACCTGCACTCAATTAAAAGTTTCTACAATTCAAACCTACATTGTAGATAGGTTTTAGTAAAATTGCAGAACACGTGAAATTGAATACTTCAATAGTCATAACAGTTGAACTACATTTATTATGTAGTATCATTGTAGATATGTTGTAGAAAAATTATAGAACACATGAAACTGACAAAACATCACCATTGAAAATATAGAGCAAACATGCAATTGTACTCGATTTAGAGATACTGCATTCCAAATCGAAATTGTTGTTATATACAACGGATACATTCTTAACTTTTGTTTTCCTTTTTCGTCTACATGTATACTCGAACTCCCATATCGTTCCGAATTTCCATTGGAGGACAACGTTCGTTGACAATGTATTTGATTTCAATAATTTTTTGGGAGGTATCGATCATTAGATGCTCTGCAATTGCAAAATTCAATTGAATATAAGTTAAATCCTCGTTGACTACAATTCCATTAACATTAAAATCTTTGTATCTCCCAATGCTATCCTAGTGACCATTTAGCTGAAGCATAATCGCGAATTTTGACATTATGTCGCGAAATTCAATACAATTGTAGATAATTATTTGCAATTTTTTTTTCAAAACCTTCGCATAGTTTTGAAACCAGAGGAAACAGAGAAAACCAGAGGATAGAACTTGGTTATGGTGCGATGATAATCAGAAAAAATCGGCGTAATAACAGGCTTGATTAAATTGCGATGATTGCGTTGGTAAAATTTCTGAAGAATCCTACGCGATCCCAAGATCCCGCTTCTAAAAAAGAAGGCTATTGCAGAAAGTATTTTAATTTGAATAAATGTAGATATTTTATAGATAAAATTTGTTTAAATCGGATAATTAATTAAACATGAATATTTTTAATAATAAAATTTAAAATAGTGTATAAGAACGAAAAAATTAATTCTCACCATGATGCCCCAAAACTACAACTCCCACACCAACAGAACTGACGCTTTTCAAAGTTTATATGGAGAAGCTGAGTTTTTTACCAGTATTGTCCCTTATCTTTGAGGGTAGGTCTATTTTGGTCCCTCAAATATAACCTTAAGCAGATTTAGTCCCTTAAGTATGCTAAATTGGAGCACCTTTAGACTTTAGTCTCACTGGCACAATATGTTCAAAAACTAACGGTCTTACCCAACTCTGATTCATGAAGCAAATCTTCTGCTCTGGAGCAAAACGTTTCCTCTCCTTTTATTGGATAATGCAAATTATCGTTTTAATTTCTCATTTTTAAATAGTGTCTTCTAAAATTTTGACCTTGAAATTGTTTTGGTGCACTAAGTATGGGATTAAATTTCACACACTAGAGTATCTTTTTTATAACCTATGATTATTAGTCATAGATATATTACATCATAACAGAATTAACAAACAGGCAGGAGCACATGGTATACCAACAGTGAAGTATTTGTACGAAAGGTAGCATGATGTTTTGTCAGCTGTTGGGGTTTATTTCACGAAGCATTTACATGTTCTTCAAACTTGTCTGAGAACTGTACAAAACATTTATTTCCTGCTGAGAAAGTATACGATTGTGGGTAGTTGTTGATAGCGGAGTCCTAGTTTATGGCTCTGCTCGTCTGAATGTTAACAGCTCAGAGTGCACTTTTGGAGATGTCAGTTCTTGAGAAGTTTGGTTCAATAGGATATGTGAATAATATATATATATATATATTTATTAGAAAAAGGTAACAATGGTATATTATTTTCTTCTTGTCTCTGTGCTTTAGAATATGTGTTTGTGAAGCTAAATTTCAAAAAAGAACTAAGATGGTGTATTGATAAATGACGCATAATATTGTACATAAACTAAAGGTGAGCAACTAGTTGGGTTTGTTCAATCGTTGGTTGAAGGAATGAGATGTGTAGTCTCTTAATGAGATATTAGGCAATCTTCACATCAACCAACCCTTCCATCAATTGTCTAACAATGCTAAGCAGTTAGATAGGTGGCAACTTCTTACCATTAGGATTTATGAGATGTGTAGTCTCCAAATTTGCCACGATGGAGAATAACTGACCACATTCTTCAAATTCTCTCGAGAAAACAGTAAAAGTGATGCTCCACACAAAAATTGTTCTCCTGTGCTGCACAAGGTTAGAAAAAAGTAGAGACGTCTTTGTCACAGGGAAAAGAATTGAAGGTGGGGGAAAAGAATTGTTACATCAGCCATGCATATATACAAGAAACAAGGAAGTAATTGATAGAAACATAGAATTGGACAATTGGGGTATACAAAGAAAATCGATAAATCACACTAAACAGATAATTCGAGTTAAACCGGAAAAAAAAAATCGATTGTCGTTTGGTTTGATTTGGTTTGGTATTGAAAAAAGTACTCGACCATAATTGGTCCGGTTTGGTTTTAACTAAAAAAAGGTCAAACCAAAACCAAATCAACCCAATAGTACATTTATACAATTTTTTAAAATATACATATAAATATTTATTGTAAGGTAATTTATAAATATTTCTAAACTTTTTTACAGTTTTATCTTTTAACGTGTTATTTCAAATTTGGACTTAATATTCTTGAATGGTAAATAAATTCTATAGCTCATTAATGTAGTAACTCAAACAAAGTTCAAATTAATACTAATGCTAACAAAATAAGTTCAATTCAGCTGTAGGAATGATGACAGTGTTGGATATTTATTTTTTAGTTTTACCTTGGTTTATAATGAGAATGCATAACTTAGTTTATCTTTTTTTAAGTGCTTAATTATGTATTAATAGTACTTTTTAGCTATACTTATTTTAGCATGACCTATATAGTATTTTTAGATTATGTTAATTTTCATTATGGCTTATTAATTGCAATATTTGCTTTATGCAATTTTATTATCTTATTATTGAATATTTTAGTATAATGCTATGATTTATCTCATATTATTGTGTTATTTCTTGGAAAATTATTATATAGTTGTTCTTACTAGGACTAAAGAAATATAAATATTTGGAGTACTAGTTACATATTTTGTGCTATGAAGACTTTATCGGGATAAAAACCGAAAAAAATTGAAAAGCCCGAGAAAAATCGAGATTGAAAAACCCGACTTTGTTGGTTTGGTTGGGTTTATAGATTTAAAAACTCGACACCATTGATTTAGTTTGGTAATTAAAAAATTCGAACCAACCCGACCTATGTACACCCCTAATTGTATTACGCTTTTTGTTTTGAACGTTTTAAATCACTTAAATATTATTTATAATTCTCACAACTTAGTTCGAGTTCATTAGCTCTTTAAAATCTTTAACTTTGAAATGATATTTTCTCAATCAAACTAATTATTCAACCATCATCTTTATACTTTCGTCTATTTTCACTAAAATCGATAAATCAAAGCTAATATCTTAAACTACATGTGTAGTCAAATATCACCACATATGAGGAGATTGAACGACATTATGTAATGAAACAGTATTTTATTTTCACAAATAGTACTTCACGGATGGTGCTTCGAATGAACTAGCACAAATAGATTAACGATACTTTATTATTTTTTAAGTTATTCCATCAAGTCAATCACATAAGACCTTTGGTCTTTTCTCGAACAGATGAAAAGATGAGATCACTTGTATTTGGACAAATCTAGCACGTCCCTCTATTTGGACCAAGAGGAACCCTCCCTTTTGACGAGTCTAACTTTCAGACCATGTTTCACTTGAACAATGATAGAAGCACTTGGATAAATTATTTGTGATTCCACCAGTTGGATATGATAATTGTGTATGATAGTAGCTGCCACCATTTTCATTTGAAGGAAAGCCATTTCCTTCCCTAAACAAGTCCTTGGACCAGCATTAAATGCAGGAAATTCGAAAGACGGCTTGTGTTTGATCCTTCCTTGCTCCGAAATCCATCTCTCTGGCTTGAATTCTAAACAGTCTTTTCCCCATATAGTCTCCATTCTCCCCGTTGTATAGAATGAGAGCACAATTTTCGTGTTTGGTTTGACACAATGACCGCTTGGAAGTATGTCAAATTCAAGTGGAACTTTATGCTCCAAAGAAACTGATGGAAATAGCCTGAGTGTTTCACATAAAGCACCATGTAGATAGACCAATTTTCGTGTTTCTTCTATGTTGAAATACTTGAGGTTTTCATCTTCTTTTAGATACAATTGTTGTTGAATCTCTTCCCTAATCTTTGTTTCCACTAAGGGATTGTTAGCTAAGAGCCAGAAAAACCAAGTGAGAGTTGCACTCGTGGTGTCTCTCCCAGCAAACATCAAATTCACAAAAGTGTCCCTCAAAAATTCTTGTACATTGCCTGAAATGACAGTCTTCCATTGATTGTATGCTTTAACATAGACACTTAGCGTGTTAAAGTCCTCGTCTTTGAATGTTTTGTTCATCAACTCCTCTTGCTTACTTGAAATGCAGGGATATAGAAATTGATCAAGAGCTCTCCATGCTTGGACAAGCTTCTTCTCTTTACCAATGTGAAGCCACTTCTGCAATTTCCAACAACCTTCTGGTAAGATATGTCTGTACAAAAGTGCATCCACAATGTCGTTGAAAGCCTTTTCGCATGGCACATGGGGTAAACCAATGGACAAACTTCTCGGATCATGATCAAGTAACAACTTGGTAACAGAATCGAAGGTAAATCTCTGAAAAATGTCTTGCAAATCAAATGGTGTGCCTTGTTTTGCAAAAGCATCAAGAATTGGTCGAAGCCCTTTTTCAATAGTCTCCCACGTATTCCTTTCTAACAAAGTTTTGAACTTGGTATGACTCATTACGGACATAGTGGTCTTCCTATGAATCTCCCATAGTTCGGAATCTACATTGAAGATTCCATTTCCTAATATATCGAAAATTTTACGAAACTCAGGACCTTTTGGATAGTTAGAGAAATTTCTACTAAGGATATGGTTGATATTTGCAGGATCACTAGTAATTAACATGTTTAGGTTGGTAAACACAGGACCACGGAACTCAAAAGTGCCTCCAGTTTCTCCAAGAAAAGCAGTTAAGAATTCATGGACACGGTAAGCATTTCGAATAAGGCCAGGTAACATTCCAAAGAGAGGCCAATTTGTTGGCGCTGAGCTTTTCCACCATCTATTTATAAGTTTCCACCATGTAAAATAAGTGAAAAAGAGGATTATCAAGAGAGAAAGAGAAAATTCAAGGACATCCATATTTCTTTGTTAAACTAGCTTTTGCTCTATTAGTATTTTGTAAGATACTGTATGAGGCTTTTCAGAATCTACACGTGGAACATGAGAGTGAGAGGGAGATACTGAACCTAGTAAAAGACTCAACTTGTTTAAATAAGGAGCCTTTCTTTGTTTCTGGAGGGGAGGAACTTTTAGTTTTATAACCATAAGTTGTAAATTTAATAATTAAGAAGTAACAAAGACTGAAATGGCAAGCTTTTTATTAGCTTCAAAGAGGTTGCAATCAGCCAACTTAATTTACAAAGCACCCCTTACGTACATATTCCATTACAAATATAAACCACAAAAAAAAAAAAAAAAAGACAAATAATGAGTTAGATATTGATGCCATTCATGTCATCTTTAGTCTTGATTGATTACATAATTGAAACAATCATACTACGACAATTCTGTAAAGAGTTGATCAGAGACATATCACGTCAGATTGTTTCTTATCCGACAAATTTGATCAATGTATTTGTCACCATCCCGTTCCAATAAATCCAAGTAAGTAACTCTTTTATTATGACCTTTTTCAATAATTCGGATGAATCTGCTACCTAACGTTAGTTGCCGACAACTATTTTTCAACTATTATTCCAATATCTTTTGAGAAGGGGAGCTAGCGTAACTGATAATATATTATCATGTAACCGGGAGGTCACTTGTTCGAACTATGGAAACAACCTCATTCAAAAATACAACGTAAAATGCAAATTAAAGTTTCGTACAGTAAATCCTTGTGATCCAACATTTCCCCGAATTTCGCACACAGCGGGAGCTTAGTGCATTGGACTGCCCTTTTTATTCCAATATCTTTTGACAATCTTAGCTTGTGGAACAGATATGTGTAGCTACACTATAATTTAACATTTGGCATAAGGATTTACAGGACACCTTCGACTCTCAGAAATATAACTCACTGAAATTCTCAGGTAAAAATTGGAATCCTTTAAGAAAGATTGGTGCCCAACAGTAAAGAGTTTGCCATCAATTTTATACTAAACATAAGCCATCACCAAGATGATGAATATATAAGCAGTTAACATTCAGGCTACAAGAAGAAGAAAAAAGAAAAAAGAAAAAGAGGAGATTTCAGGATTTGAAAAAATCAAGAAACTATTGTCAACTTATAGGAGTAATTTGGTCAGATTTACAATCACCAGAAACACCAGTAAGACCACAGTCCACTGCAAATATACATGACCTAATCTCTCAAAATGATTTGAATCCTGTATATGCTGATTTTGGGATTATAATCACCTAGGGTGGTTTTGGAATGAGACAAGTGCATGAAGTGCTAAAGAAAAAGAGGAAACTACAAACCTAAGAGCAGTTTGAAATATCAGTAGGACGAGTGTAATCCAACTTTTCCAGAAAATACCAAATGTTGTTTTAACACCCTCTAGAAACTGGTGTAAAACTAACACCTGGGGCTTCATTCCCCCTAGAAAAAGCTCGGATTTCTATTTCAGTGCGATTGCGATTCAAGAAGGATGTTTGTGGCTGTATTAACATCATTTCCAGCATGAATGAGTGCCTGCCTTGCCGCGGTCCTGTCAAAGCCCATTGACATCAGCATCGCTATAGTGTCTTCTGGTGGCTCTACGGTGGACGGGACTGGAGCAGGATAATTTCTCTGAAATATGCAGGAGAAAGCAGTACATTCATGTTAGCGTGGGCATAATCTTTCAAAAAGGATCTAAGAAGTTTAAATTCAATGGAGTTGGTTTCCATTGGAACACACCAAGAATCAACTCATTGGTGATGAATATGGCCCATCAATTCACTCATCTTTTAAACAAGGTGACCTCTCAAATCCATTGGTCTAGATTAAATGTGAAATTCAATGACATAAGTGAAAAAAGTGAAAGCTAATAACATGCTTCCAGAATGCAAATATCAGTTCATTTAGTTCAATCACTTGCAGTAGCCATCTGGATGTTTTGGCTGAATGTACACTCAAAACACTTGGAAGGCTCAGAATGTTCCAGTAGACATCAAGTGGACAAGAAATGTTAAATGATTTGCATGCATTGACTATTCCACCGACCACCTGCTACCTCCCAGGCTCCCACCATACTCCAATTTGAACATCAAAAGAATGTAATTTTGCAGTAAACTCTACGCAATAATTGTGCTATCATCATTTGATGGATTGAATAACTCTATGCAATAATAAACTCATTAATTCTCTTTTTCTTATCTTTTTTTGTTTGTTTTGAAGAGTAAGAAACTCATTTGTTCTGAATTTGCTTTTCCGTGTGTTGTCGATAAGCTATAACAGGAAAGAAACTCGCATCATCCAGATGAATAAAAGGGGGCTAGATGAGGTGGTTAATAAGTATCAAACAGGGAACTATCACTTAATTGGAATCTTTATAAGAGAAATTTTAATGTCACCAGGTTGTTTTATCCACACACGCGCGCGCACACAAAAAAATGAATTTTGATGTCACAGGTTGCCTCTTTGTATAGCTATAACAGGAGATTGCCCCTGGGATTTGTTTGTATTTCGCTAATCACTACTTGTTTCTTGCTCACGTGATACTCAAAATATATATATAAAAATTTGGCATGTTTGCTCCTGATGTGCAATATATGTCTCAGCAGTACAGCTAATTTATCAAACATCTCGAAAATGAAACTGCAAAGACAAACAGTACCCCTCCACCAAAGCCAAGTTCTGCTAGAATGTCAAAAGCTTTAACCTAGAATAGTAAAGATAGAACCCTAAAACTGAGGAGATTGAGGTTCAGCTGTCTCTGTGTAAGACTAAAGTTACCACACGTCGGTAATAAAAACACAAATTTTATTGGGCATACCCATATGGAGTTACAACCGTATATCAGACAGGATACCCAAATCACAGAATCTGATTGGTCATTCTATGACGATGCAAGGGCTATCCATACCTTAGTCAACATAGAACATGAGAATTAAGTTAAAAGAGGTCTAGATGTATATCCTAGGCCTAAAACCTAAGGGCGTCAGGTTGCAACACCAGTTACAGAGAGATATTAGCTCATTCTAGTTCCTGATGCCTTGTCATCTGAATAGCATTTGCTAATTATGTGGGATTAAGGCGCTCATTCTGTGAAAAGCAGTCAATGTCACATTTGTTAATGTGATATGCCAATATGAGGCAAGCCTACTAACATCATACATGGCTAGGACATAGAGAGGGAGATACCCGGAGGGTCAATAACAACACATATCACGTATAACATGCACAATAGTAGTTATGAGGAAGCTTACTAATGTAGGATTGCAAAAAAAATATATAGGAAGTGAAGGAGGGTTATGGACAACTTGGTTTTAGCTGTTGTGCTAGGAGAAGCAAAAGGTGTTCTTTACACAAGTTCTTTCAGTTGAATACAATGCATACAGAAAGCTCCAGTATTCTCAATTATGTTTGATGGCAGGCAACGAAGAGAAGATATATGTTGTAGATTAAAGATGGCTAGGGAGAGGACGTGAGATATTGATTGCGAAATTACAGTACTTATTTTTCTTCAGGATTTGGTACTCGTGGACACCTCGATCTCTAACAACCATGAAGAGATATCTTATTTGGGACGTTAAGTGCTTTATATTTCATCAAGCTGGAGTAATACTGGTTCACTTTCAGGCCAGCCAACCCAAGTAAGTTTATGCGTTTTAGAGGACCGACACAGTCACACAAGCAGGAGCACTTATGCTCTTCAACGCAGTAACTGAAATCAAACTTTCCTTTTGACTAACCTGATATTGAGACAGGTGCAGCTTTCTATTAACTAACTAAAGCATGTGATGAAGGCATCAAAAACAATACTTGCCTCCATCTGGCGACCTGCAAAGGATGGTACATTTCCTGGAGAGTTCCTTGCTGGTGCTGAAGGTGGTGGCATGTTACCCATCGATGGCCAAGAAAGTCGAGCGAAGAAGGATGTAATAAATTCTGGGAACTAAAAGAAAATAAATTAATGGAAGTCAGCTTCTTAATAAGAAATCATGGCAAGTCGTGTCTAATAAAAGGTCCAACATAAGCACCTCAAGCAACAAATTATAAGGAGAACGTCATTTCAAAACCATAAAATCAGTTTGCGAATCTACAGTGGTGCTCAGAGTTCTTTACTTCTATGAAGCTTATCTACTTGTTTCCTGCATTGCATTATGATATATTGATATCTGGGCTAACAATTACCTTCAACCACCATACAAAAAGTAAAGTGGAAGGATTAGCTTTGCCTTCCAGCAATAGCATTCAGCCTATAAAACACATCCATATCTGAGCAATTGGTGAGATATGGTGCCTTATTTCTTGTATTCATTCAGAAGTCAGAACATGGGTTATTCCTAGAAACTTAGGAGGAGAATGTACAAGTGCATGGAATTTAAGTACAGAAGACCCCAAAAGCCAATAGTATTGACTAGCTAGAATATTCTATATTTGTGCAAGCAAGACCAAGTCAAATTCTCCAGCCATATAACAACAGTGAAGTGATCAAGTGTCACAGAAATACTTAATACCATGTGACTATGAAGACTATTACAAAGAATGCTTTCTCAAAAGAAACAGAACTTTGACAGAGAGAGAGAGAGAGTATTCTGAAGAACAAGAACAGCGCAAACCTTCACTCTCCTAATACGGAAAATGTTCAAACGATACAAGCAACCTGCAATTATTCCACAGAGCCCAGGTATAATAGATCTTTTCCAGGATGAGAAAAGAAGCTGCAAGACAAAATATCAAATGAATATTGGTGAAGAAAAACTCAATCTAGGGACAGCATGTAATTAGAAGTCGTGATAAAAATATAAAATACCTGCAGACCAGCTAAATAAATGAAAGCCTTGTCAGAGAAGTGGAGACTGAATATGCGGAACCGGGTAGAAACCGGAATGTCGAGATAAAACGGCACAAAGGATGAAAAAATTAGTCCGTAGGGCCCAGACAGTGTACTCAAGGAAGGATCTGACAGAGAAAAATTAAATATATCAATGGCTAAGAACCTATTTCTCCAATTCAAGAATAGCAATAAGAAGGGCAGAGTGCAAACTGCATAAAAAAAGCTACCTATACTAAAGAAAACTACAAGCGGAACAGGAACGATGTACGCCAGAGGGGTGAAAAAGATCAAAGTAACTAGATTATTATGGTGTAGTATCATCTCAAGCACCTCTTCCGCGCAAACTTGAGGTAAAAATCCCTTAAAAATCAAATGCTTAACAAAGATTTGGTACCTAGAAAATTAACATTTCCAATTTCCAGCAGTTATTGTTGATTCCTACTCCTTCATGTTGCTCTCTATTATGCACCTCATACTTCTCAAAAGACCAACTTTGTAGCCAGCTCTCTAAATATGGAGCAGGTTTTGATGACACACTATAACTGGCCTGCTGCATGACTGATAAAATTGCACCAAATAAGTCTATATTTGATTCAAAACACCTCGTATACAAGGACCTGACACTTCCCTCGTAAAGTACTAGGTACCAGCAAATGTCGTGCTTTGTCGCAAGATATCTCCAAGAAGGTTCTTTTACATAATTATCAAAAGGAGGTTCTTTTACAGATATCAACCATATTAATGACAAGTTAACTCAAACCACATAATCTAAAGGAGCACTAGTATCGTTCAAAGCCTCTAAACCTTCCAAATAGAAACATACTGATTGCTTCCAAACTCTAATTACATCAGCTTCACAATTCTTCCTCGTAGGTATTATGTGGCATTATAAGTCAGAGATGATGGAGGGTTGACCAAAATGAGCAGTAAATTTTTTCCAAGAGATGACCGATTTTATACTAAAGAACAGTTGGAGTTAGCCATTAGCAGCGGCTTCTCTTACCCATTATAGATTTTGACTTTCATTTGAGTAATCAACATAAGATACGACAAAGCAAATAGCAGATCTGACTTTCTCACTAGAGTAATAATACAGGAAGCAATCACAAATCATTAATTGCATATTCTCTCAATATTCCAACTTATTTTATTTGTTTGTAAATTAATTTGTTGCTTTGTTAACAGCTCTTCATATGGGGTCCTGTGACTTCTCATCACTATCTCTAATCAATGATGAAGCCAACGGAATTCAAAAGAAAAACTATAATCGCATAGTTGGAGTTCAAAGTTGTGACTTAAAGCAACTTTTGACCCACTTTATAATTTATGTCAAGGGATTCAGCAGTTTATATATAACCAAAAGCTTTTATTTTTCCCCTATTTGTGCAGTAATACTTTTTACCCTTCCCTCTTACTAGCTCCACACATGTCTCTAACAACTTGCAGTATCCCAAATTCTATGCTTTTGGAACTTCTGCTATCACTCTAGGCTGGTGCTTCTCTATGAATATGAAGTCACTAATGCAACTTGATCAAGCTCATTTAATATCCCAATGTCTCAAGATACTTTTAGCCGCATATCTGCATAATATCACCCAAGCATCTGATTGATCTCATTATTTTTGTGTCAGACCCATAACGCACGAGCATCATCTTATGTGATATGTATGATCATGCCCATCCTACCTCAAAGAGGATACCGAATCAATGAGCAAAACTTTACCCAACGCAGTATGTAGTTACAGAAATTCAAAGCATGATAAGAGGAAAAATATGGGGAAGAGTGAATATTTATCAAAAGCAAAAATAAGGAAAAAGAAGATAATCACAGTTGTTACGTATTTTTTTAACATCTTTACATGATATGCTGCATGGTCACTGTAAAACAGGTATAACTGTTTGAAGGAGTTGCAATCCCAAGCTACAACTATAAAGGAGAGTGAAGGGTATAGACCCCTTCAGGCTGTCATTTCTATATATCAGTCCAGAGTAGTAAAAGATAGTCAAAAGCAACAAGTGCTCACTATGCAACTTATGTTGTGCAGACTAGAAATGATGATTACAATGAAAACCATAAAACCAAGCATGGAAAAGTTCAATCAGATACTCCAGGGGACTGAATCATGATACCCAAACAAAATATCCCCTTCACTAACGCAGATATTATGGCCAAAAGTTTGGGGAATATTATTAGGACAAAGGGGAATCTGAATTTAGACTTCGTGTTGCTTTTGGAAGGTTTCTACACTTGTAATTGTTAAGTGTAGTTCCTTTCTCGGTTTAGCTATTTATCTATTTCCGTCTCTGTTATAAGGGCATTTCATCATTTTATGTCTAAAAGGCGTATTTTTTATATTTTTTTATTTTTTGAAAAGATATTTAAAGAAGTATTATGTCTTTCTGTCTTCTGGATATCTCCAAGTATCTTTAAAACTTGGGCAGCAAGCCAAGTGTAACCAGCTAAGAGCCTTGCAAACGCATTAGGCGACTTGGACAGCAAGTCAAGAGTCTTTAGCAGCAAAAGACAGCTAACAAATTGCTCATAGGATCTGCGAACGGGCTTCTGGAATTAGGATGAAGAATGTTCTTAGGACTATTCCTCGATCTCTTTCTTATCCTTATCTCATGCCGTACCTCTTCTTTGTTCTCTCAATTTCTGCTTATCACCTCTCAGTTACTGTACTTTCTCATATCTGTACAACCTCGAAACATCACTATTTCTTATCTCCCATATTAGCCACATCTCATCCCCACTTCCACCAGTTTAGGAGCCTAAAGAGCCGATTCTCTATGTTAAACCTTTTTCTTTTTGTATGATGTAGCCCATTGTTGTGAAAGCGCTTTCAATTATTAGTTCTTTACTTCTTTCAAATGATTGAAGGTTTATTAGATAAGCATCAGGATGAATAACCCAGTAAGAAACTCTAAACTCTTTCTATCTATTCATATCTGATGATTAGAAATGACCAATACCTTTAATAAGTTGTAGAGCAAGAACCGCAAGCAATAAAGAGAGTACAAAAGAGAACAGCAGGAAAACCTGCAGAACAAGAGGTAAAAACATAAACTACACAATGTAAAAGAGAAAAAGAAAAAACAGGTAGAAAAGACAACGAAAACAGTATCTACTGTGGCTTTTATTATTTGCCTAGTAGTTGATTTAACACCTGCAGCTTTTATTATTTTTCCATTAACTAATTAAGAAAGTTGAAGATAGTACTGTCCCAATAACTTATCCAAAAAAAAAAAACTAGTACCCCAATAAGCACTTACAGAATATTTGTTCGAACCGATTTGCCTCTCAAAGACACGGAAGTAGTATAGCAGATATAATCCAAATAATAGTTCAGGAGTAGATGAAAAGGTGAAAACAGATATGATCAGCTTCCAGATTTGAAGCTTCTGGAAAATATCCTGGCACAAGCAAAAAAGATGCATCAATTAGCAGTTGTACTATACTCTTTAAGGTATCCACTAAGAGCATGCCCAAAATCCTACTGAAACAATGAGATTATAACTAATAAGATAGTAAGAGAGAACAAATCTGCTACTCCCTCGGTTTCAATTTATGTCTCTTACTTCCCGTTGTAGTCTGTATAAAAAGAATGCCTCTTTCTATGTTAAGTAACTCTTTTACTCCAACTTTCCACATGGCATATTTAAGACCACAAGATTCAAGAACATTTTTGGTACATTACATACATCTTTAGTTTAAGAGCATAAGATTTAAAAGTCTTCGTTACTTTCTTAAACTTCGTGTCCAAACAAACTAAGACACATAAACTGAAAAGGGGGGAGTATAATACAAAAATGTAAACTAGGAGAAAAGAGAATCCTATATTCTGCAAAATTCAAAACTCAGAATGGATGAGCTAAGACGAAATAAGTACTATGTTAAACAAGAACCCTATATTTCTTAAGTTCCAAAACTCACAAGAGATGAGCTATAAAATGAAAATATATATTAGAACCTATTTCCCTTAAGTTTCCAGAACTCATAGAATAGATGGAGTTGGGTGCTTCTAAAACCATTAGTTGTTGTGTGGGATATCCTTTGCTGTTACAAAAAAGTTATATGTCTTTACGCGGAATTGGGAGAGCCCTTCAGATACGGATGTTTGGAGTAAGATAGGATAGACCATCTACGATCTTGTATTGCTATTGGATGATCGGTAAAGAGTATTAGGTGATTAGCAACCCTATCAGGAAACCATATAAAATCTGCATTACTATTGGATAACATAGCTTGTCGGTGTCATAATCACAAACAATTGTGGTTGCATTAACACCACCTAACATGGTACAAATAAAACCACTTGATATCAATGTTACATGGATTCTTTTCAAGTGGATATGACATTGGTATGACCACTTTATAAGGATCCCTCGAAAGACATTAAAAGGCTACTAAAAATTGAATGTGATCTTGTTAGATCCATGGACAAACCTGTACTCAAGCTTGATCAGTTGACGTAGTCTAACAAATGTGGACTCAAAATTAGCAAGTTGTATCTGCTAATTGTGCTTAGTCGTGGTCTACCCTCTACTATCAAGTTGGGCGAAGGAGTTTGTATTGTTATATGTTCATAAACAAGCCATTTATATTATCCAGGGATTAAACCGTAGTAGCTTCATGTAGTGACAAACCCGTCTCAAGTTCGAGAAATATAGAAGATAACCTATTTCATCATGGTCTCAAAACGTAAAATTGGTGAATGGAAAATGACCAGGAATGTTGTTAACATAAGCATTCATGACCTGATGAGCAAACAGGGTGCACTTGTATGCTCTTAGACATTAAAAGTCGGCAACAACCACAAAATTACTCAACCTCCCTTCCCTCTTCCCCTCTCAAAAAAAAAGAAAGTATGTGTACACCTTAAACAACTAACCAGCAGCATCCACTAGGCTTATAATTGGACAGTCAAACCTAGAAAACCTCTTTCATGAACACAAGATCAAATCAGACGTCATTTCAAACACAAATCTATGAATCTCCAACACCAATTGCAGTTATGCACTAAAAAAAAGTAAAACATATTGGGTGTACACTATAGATGTGTTCATTTCCATCTGGTTTTTGAGAGTTTTTTTTTATGACGGCGACATAGCTTGTGCGCACTCGACTAATTCCAATGGACACCTTCTATCTCCGTCCAACACAGGTACCGGATAATTCTATCCACCAAGGCTTAGACAGATGGGAAGAAGTCACATAGTGTTTTTTGCCAACATGGAGATTTGAATCTTCATTTACCACTAGGCCACACCCTTACCTTCAATATGCACTAAAGATCCAATCTTTATATTCTTCTTTCACAGTTCTAGAAACCCTAAAACTTAATTCAACTCAATACTTAGCCCCTTAAACAAAATTACACAGAAAAAAAGACCTAATTCACAGTACTAGAAAAATTATCAAACGGAAGAAGGATCGAAATTAAGAGAAACCCAGAAAGTAAAAAGTACCTGATAGGACCAACCCAGCAGATTTGCACGGCCTTGGGTACCAAATATGATGGTGAAGAGGGTACACGCAATTACTAATGCCCTTGTTACTGGCGCATTGTCTATTGTCAAAATTACAACATCAAAGTGAAAATTAGAATTAGAAATCAATTGCTATAATTCATGCATCAAAACAAAGTGTACATAGATAGAAATTGATGAGGGATTAAAGACGTACTGAAACCAGATGGGCCAACGTTCATTTTTGCAGCGATTACAACGAGTTTTTTCCCTTTACTATTTAACCACTTTGGCTAAGTCCTGCCTCTTCTGACTTCTCTGTTCCTCAGCGAGATCAATTTTTCGCAAGTCAGAAACAAACAAGGTTGTTGGAAAACAATTTCGTCTCTATTTAAAAAACAAATCCTTTCCCAAGCTATGTTTAGACTGGAACTAATACGGCTTCTTTAGTTGTTTAAATCCTTGTTTATTCCCGTTTAGGGGGTCGTTTGGTAAAGTGTATAACAATAACGATGAATAGAGTGTATTTGTAATGTTGGTATTAGTAATGTTTTCTTATTTATTGTTTTATTTAATGTATTAAAGTATTGCACAATTTCTAAAAGAATTGCTTGTTTACAAAAATACCCTCATAACCGGTCCATTACTTTATTTTTTTAAAAGAAACATATGTTGAGCAATGTTTGTATATGAAAAAATTTATAAGCAAATTATTTGATTTGTCTACTTATATTGTAGTAGAACTTAATATTTATTTATAAAATAGAAAATATGCTAAGTATTTATTTATTACTAGCAATATAATTTTATTTCTCACTTTCTTGGATTATTTTAAACTTGCATTATATAATAACTTATTTTAATCAAATATAAAATTTGAAGGACATTTTTGTCTTTAACTAAGTTAATGCATGCATTAAAACTCATTACATTGTTAATACCATGATTTCTTATGCATTAGTTATGCATAGGATAATACCAAATAGGGTGTATAACTAATGCTTGCATAAATAATGCATAGGTTCAAAAAGTGTACCAAACAAAGTATTATTAATACACAAAGCTACTGCATGCATTATTTTACCTAATGCATCCTACAAAACGACTCCTTATACTTTAAGACCGTCCTTTACTTTTTAACAAAACAATATAACTGCGAATAATATTGTGAGACAACTCTATTACATAATCTTGGTAAAAATAGCCATTCACTATATAAGTTATATTTTTTTGGAACTGATTTTTATGTTATATTTTACACTTCCATAATAATTTTTTATCTATAGCAGCAACAACCATCTTTATGGAAATACACCCTTCTATATAAGTGAATACGGTCAAAATCGGGCTCGCCTGATTCTGTATGATTAATCGAGACCAGACTGGTAGGCCGAGGATAGGTCCCGTGTTGCATCGGACCGCGACATGAAGATATATTACCAAGGTCGCAATTCGAGGACCAGTTGCGACCGAGACCAGCCAAGACCGAACGGGATAGGCATCGGCAAGACCGAAGAAAGCCCGCTGAGTTGAATAATGGGAAGCCGAGATATCCGTGATCGGGCAAGGATCGTGGCGAAAATCTCGGCACATATCAAATCAAGATCGGTTATTGAGCCAATCATGGGATTTCCTTTTATATTTAGAATTGTACCATGAGTAAAATTCTTCTACTATATAAAAGGGGTTCTAATCATTTTGTAATCATCACATTCATGCATAACAAAGCAATATAATACATTTTTACTCTTAAGCTCTCTTATTCTGCTGCTCAGTTCATCCTTTTCAATTAGACATTTATTTGGTTCGAGGGCGATCCAGCTTGAGGGCCTAACTGCACTTCATATTGGTTTGCTTTATTTTACAGGTAATTTCTAACATTAATTCTCGTATTTCTCAATTTGTGCCAAGTGAAATCACATATTTTTGAAACCACTTATAAATTTAATTGTTATACAATTTCAAGGGTAAACAATAAGCCATGTGGAATTTCTAAGATTACCAATAAAATAATCTTAAAAGTTTTAATTTGATCAAAATTTTATTAAAACTTTAGGGATCGTTTGGTAGGGAAACAAGTTATTCGGCTCCTAAGCCCATCCCAAAGAAATTTCGCATGCCAGAAATTTCCAATTATAATGGGACTACCGACCTCAATGAGCATGTCACTTCTTACACATGCACAATAAAGGAGAACGATTTAGAGGACAGTGAGATTGAGTCAGTTCTGCTGAAGAAATTCGGAGAAACTTTATCAAAGGGGTCGATGATATGGTACTATAATTTGCCGCCCAACTCCATTGATTCCTTTGCCATGCTCGCAGATTCCTTCATCAAAGCACACGTCGGAGCCATAAAGGTCGAGACTAGGAAGTCGTACCTCTTCAAAGTGAAGCAGAAAGACAATGAGATGCTCAGAGAGTTCGTATTTCAATTCCAAATGGAACGTATGGACCTACCCCCGGCCGCAGATGATTGGGCCGTTAAGGCTTTTACTCAAGGGATAAATATACGAAGTTCGGTGGCCTCACAATAGTTAAAGCAAAATTTGATCACATATCCATCTGTAACCTAGGCCGATGTGTACAATCGGTACCAGTCAAAAATTAGGGTCGAGGATGATCAGTTGGGGGCTCCTTCCAGGTCCGTTCCAAACAGACCCATCGGCAGAATTCAAGGGGATATCGACCGAGAAACCACGGTCGAACAAAGATCGATATCAACCATACGGTGGAGATCGGAGAAACAACGGTCCTGGACGCAACCCTGTTCGAAGTGATTGAAGAAATGATCGAGGATAGAGCTCCCGAGGGCTCATGAGTAATAGTGGTTTCGAAAGGAACGTCGAATCCAAAAAAGTGCCTTAACTATTAGAGTACAACTTCAACGTCGATGCGTCAACTATTGTATCAGCCATCAGATGCATCAAAGACACCAGGTGGCCTCGACCTTTACAAACTGATCCAGCCTAAAGAAATCCTAATCAAATGTGCAAGTATCATGGCACCCATGGCCATAAAACAGAAGATTGCAGACAGTTGAGGGAGGAGGTAGCCCGTTTGTTTAACGAAGGGAATCTTCAAGAATTCTTGAGAGACAGGGCTAAGAACCATTTCAGAGACAGGGATGCAAACAGAAAGAATGAACAAGAAGATCCATAATACGTAATTCACATGATCTTTGGTGGGGTCAACATTCCATAAGGACCTATATTCAAGAGCACCAAGGTGTCGATCACGAGGGAAAAGCGAACTCAGGATTATGTACCGGAAGGGACCTTGTCTTTTAATGACGGATGCAGAGGGGATCTCACAACCCCACAACGATGCACTGGTAATATATGTTTAAGTTAATCGTGTTTTGATTGATCCAGGTAGCTCGACCAATATCATTCGATCAAGGGTCGTAGAACAGCTCGGCCTACATGATCAATTGTGCCCGCAGCTCGAGTTCTTAACAGCTTCAACATGGCAAGAGAAACCACCAAAGGGTAAATTAATTTACCAGTGAACGTGGTCGGTACCATCCAAGAAACAAAATTCCATGTGATCGAGGGTGACATGAGGTACAACGCCCTTCTCAGAAGGCCTTGGATCCATATTATAAAGGCAGTACCCTCGACCTTTCACCAAGTTCTGAAGTTCCCGACACTGGAGAAAGACAAAATGGTGTACGGGGAGCAACCCGCCGCCAAGGAGATATTTGCAGTCGACGAAGTGGTGCCGGTATCGGCACTCTCATCAGCAAAAGGATCGGATTTGAAGGGAAAACATAAGGCCAAATAGAAACCATAAACACCAGCCTCGACCTAATTGGAGAAGTAGGGGGCGGACGAGGACGATGATTATTGGATCCCTCGATCCTTCATAATTCCCGACGATTTCGAAGCCACCAAATCAACGGTCGAAGAGCTGGAACAAGTCATACTGATCGAGTACCTGCAAGAATGAAAGGTATACCTAGGCACAGGGTTAACTCCCGAGCTCAGGAAAAAACTTATTCAATTCCTTTTAGATAACATGATTTCTTTGCTTGGTCCCATCTCGATATTACAGGGGTCTCACCGGAAATCACTACCCATCGATTAATCCTGGACCTGAAGTTTCATCCGGTAAAGCAAAAAAGAAGGCCCTAGTCCGAGGTTAAGCATGCATTCATCAAGGAAGAGGTAACCTAACTTCTCAATAGGGTCCATTCAGAGAGTAAAATATCTCTAATGGTTAGAAAATGACGTAGTAGTCCCTAAGAAGGGAAATAAACTTAGAATGTGCGTAGATTATAAAGACTTGAACAAGGCATGCCCTAAGGATTCCTTTCCTTTGCCTAATATCGGTTGTATGATCGATGCCACGGCCGGCCACGGAATTCTCAGTTTTCTCTATGCCTACTCCGGTTGCAACCAAATACAGATGAACCCGGAGGATCAAGAAAAGACCTCGTTTATCACTAAATATGGCACCTACTGTTATAATGTAATGTCGTTCGGACTAAAAAATGTTGGTGCAACTTATCAACGCCTAGTAAACCGAATGTTCGAAGAATAAATAGGAAAATCAATGGATGTTTATATTGATGACATGTTATTTATGTCCCTGCGAGAAGAGGACCATTTAAAACACTTGCAGGAAACTTTCGATATACTAAGGAAGTACAATATGAAGCTCAACCTAGAAAAGTTTGTGTCCGGGGTTGGCTCGGGCAAGTTTCTTGGCTTCATGGTATCCAATCGAGGAATCGAGATCAATCCCGATAAAATCAAAGCTATCGAGGATATCATTGTCGTAGATAATGTAAAGGTCGTACAAAAACTAACGGGGCACATAGCCTCCTTAGGGAGATTCATTTCGAGGTCCTCAGATAGGAGTCACCGATTCTTCTCGCTACTTAAGAAGAAGAGTAGCTTTGCGTGGACTCCGGAATGCCAACAGGCCTTGGAAGAACTAAAGCAATATTTATCGAGCCCGCCACTGCTTCACACCCCGAAAGCGGACGAGCAACTCTACTTGTACTTGGCAGTTTCAGAAATAGTGGTAAGTGGAGTCCTAGTCTGAGAAGGACAAGGTATGCAATTCCCTGTCTATTATGTTAGTCGGACCTTAGGTGAGGCCGAAACCAAATATCCACACTTAGAAAAATTAGCGCTTGCTTTAATAAGCACCTCTAGGAAATTAAAGCCATATTTTCAGTGTCATCAAATATGTGTTGTAACAACTTATCCACTTCGAAATATTTTGCACAAACCCAAGCTTTCGAGTCGGTTGGCCAAATGGGCCATAGAAATCATTGGGTAAGATATTGAATATCGACCCTGAACCGCCATCAAATCTCAAATCTTGGCGGACTTTGTGACCGACTCCACGCCGGCCCTCGTACCCGAGGTTGAAAGAGAAATATTAATGAAATCAGGTACATCCTTGGGAGTTTGGACCCTCTTTACGGACGGTGCTTCGAACGTGAAGGGGTCCGGGCTGGGTATTGTACTAAAACCACCCACAGGTAATGTAGTTAGACATCAAGACTTTAAAATTAACTAACAATGAGGTCGAGTATGAGGCCATGATTGCAGGTCTTAAATTAGCTAAAATCTTGGGAGCAGAGGTCATCGAGGCCAAGTATGATTCCCTCCTCGTGGTAAACCAAGTCAACAGGACTTTCGAAGTCCGAGAAGACCGAATGCAGAGGTACTTGGATAAATTATAGGTAGCTCTACATCGATTCAAGGAATGGACCTTACAACATGTACCTCAAGAACAAAATAGCAAGGGTGATGCTCTTGCAAACTTAGGTTCATCGATCAAAGAAGACGAGCTCAACTCAGGGACTGTCGTACAACTCATGAGATCAGTGATCGAAGAAGGTTACGCTGAGATTGACTCCACAAGTTTGACCTAGGATTGGAGAAACAAGTACATAGAGTACTTAAAGAACGGGAAACTTCCATCAGATCCAAAGGAGTCGAGAGCTCTACGAACAAAGGCAGCACAGTTCACTTTGTCCGAAGATGGAATGCTGTTTAGAAGGATATTTGATGGACTATTGGCAATATGTTTGGGACCGGAGACACCGAATACGTCCTACGGGAAATTCATGAGGGAACTTGTGGAAATCATTCTGGTGCTGAGTCGTTGGTCCACAAAGTAATCAGAGCAGGGTATTATTGGATCGACGTGAATAAAGATTCATAGGAATTCATTCGAAAATGCGACAAATGCCAAAGGTATGCACCGATGATTCATCAGCCCGGCGAGCAGCTACACTCGGTCTTATCCCTATGGACGTTCATGAAATGGGGAATGGACATTGTCGGCCCTCTCCCATCGGCCCCAGGTAAAGCTCAATTTATTTTATTTATGACTGATTATTTTTCTAAGTGGGTTGAAGCACAGGCTTTCGAGAAAGTCAGAGAGAAATAATTCATAGACTTCATTTAGGACCACATTATATGTCGATTCGGGATGCTTGCCAAGATTGTATGTGATAACGGGAGGCAATTCATCGGCAACAAAGTGAATAAATTTCTCAAGGATCACAAGATCAAAAAGATTTTATCGAAACCTTATCATCCCAACGGGACGGACAAGCTAAATCAACCAACAAAACCATTATTCAGAATCTTAAGAAGAGACTGACCGATGCTAAAGGAAAGTGGAGAGAGATACTACCCAAGGTTCTTTGGGCTTACCGCACAACGTTGAATACTAGTACAGGAGCAACGTCATTCTCGTTAGTCTATGGCGCCGAAGTTCTATCACAGTCGAGGTCGGAGAACCTTGCATCAGGTTCCGATATTCAACAGAAGAATCAAATAACGAGGCCATTAATACGAGCCTAGAAATATTGGATGAAAGACGCGACGCCACCCTCATCCGATTAGCCGCACAAAAACAGCGGACCGAAAGGTACTACAATCGAAGATCAAATCTTCGGAATTTTAACATTGGTGACTTGGTTCTAAGAAAGGTCACCCTCAACACCCGAAATCCGAACGAAGGAAACTAGGTCCGAACTGGGAGGGACTGTACCAGGCTCTCGAAATCACCGGAAAGGGATCCTACAATCTCGGCACGATAAACGGAGAATAACTATCGAGCAATTGGAACGTGTCACTCCTAAAATGATACTACTGCTGAGGTACGACCCCTTCTATTTTCATTTATATTTTTAACTAACTCTTGCATGTCTTCGACCAGAAACGGCGAGGGGTTCTTCGACACAAAGTCTTTAGGTTTGAAAGCACGCATTTCACTCTTTTTCTCTTAGATCGATTTTTTTCCCAAATGGGTTTTTCGACAAGTTTTTTAACGAGGCAACCATTGATCATGCTAACTTAGAACAATTCTACAGTATGCGGGGCTTCTCTGCAATCAACCTCGAATACTGGAGGGCATTGCCCTCAAACGTCAACTTTGTTGCGAGGAAATTACTTCATAGTGGGAGGGTCTCGATAGCTAGAATTTGTAAGGGACAAATGGTCAAACGAATCGTGCCCACGTAGGTTTCTCGAGCCCTGACGCAAAACATGTACACATGTATAACTATTTATAAAGAGAAGTGTTTTCCTTGCTGATATCTCTTGCCTTAGAAAAGTTTTTTACTTTACAATTTTATGCTATCAAACTGTTATGGAAACTGACTTAAGGCTCGATCATAACTAGAATTCGAATAATTACCCCTACACTCGGGGACTGCCGTCTAAAAAATAAACAAGATCGAATTGTTAAAACTTTGATGTTATAAGACCTTTTTGGAAACCCTCGAATATTAAAGGCCACGACCACCCCCACTCGGGGACTGACACTTCGGGCAAGCTCGAAGAAAAACTGGAAAATAAGCCCAATGAGAAAATCCCGAACTAAGAGGCTACGGACGAATTCACACGGTTCAGAGACATCCGAATTCCATATCGAAACAGGCCTTCGAATTCTTTCATTAACCGGTTAAAAAGGCTACCCCCGACAAAACCATAAAAGGCTTCGATAATATCAGGCCTCGAAAACTCTAATGAGTACTAAGTTGTTCGAACTTTCGATCAATTCCTTATTTTATGCTAAGTCATTATAAGTTTTGTAAATACAAACGGTAAAAAACTTTTTCAAGTCAAGAAAGGGAGAAAGCCATAATACAATCTCTCTACTAAGGCCAGATCGGCCTAATACAAAAAATACAAAGCCTAAGGGCTATTTTTATTTTGAGTTCTAGAGACCATCCTCACTCAAAAACCTAAAGGTTGAGTTCAAGCAAGCAANAGACCATCCTCGCTCAAAAACCTAAAGGTTGCCTTACTTTGAGTTCAAGCAAGCACTCGCTCGATCATAAAACCTAAGGGCTATAATGGTTCTGTTTCAATTAAATTGTTTAAGCCCCGAATCTTAAAATACAACTTCATGATTATATAAGACATAAGGGAAGAAAGTTCTTATATATATGTCAAAATCATTTACAAGGAAAGCATAGCCCGATCAAAATCCTTTACAAACTGCCCGAAAGTGGCCCCAAAGAAAAGATAAATACAAAAGAAAAGAGCAAAAAATACTAAGGCCTATGGAGCTTGGTCTTCGTCGGAAACGACGTCCTTATCCTCGCGATCTTCTTCTTCTTGCTCATCGGAGTCATCCTCGGGGAAGGACAACCTCTGAGCCTGGTGTTCTTATGCTCGGGCGTTATCAACCTCGGCCGCGATATTTAAATCTTGGGCTTGAGCATCTTCTAGGGCCCCCCCTCTGATCTTGCCACTTCGCATGATCAATCATGCTCCTAACTTTGGTCTGTATAGCCTCGACATCAGCTTTCAACTGGGCCACCTTTTCATCGGCCTGGATGCAGGCCTTGACCACCTCAGATTTAGCCTCCTTGAGTTTGCTGCTGGCCGAACTCAGTGATATTAGAGCTCCCTGATCTTCTCGGTTTGCACCTAGTTCTTCTCTTTTTTCAGATCAAAGTTGAGTCTTAGCCGACTCAAATTAAGCCTGAACGGAATCCTTCATAGCAGCCAAGACGTCCATGCTCCCTTTAAAGACATCAGCCTCGACCCAAACATCATCCACTTGTTGATGAGCTGGTTGATTTGCTCGAGCCTCTGTCGGATCTACAGAATTGGATCGTTAGTTGTTATCTATAACTCAGAATCACTATCGTGGAGCATTCGTAATACCTATTCAACCATGTCGGTATGCTCCTCCCAAGCCGCGACCAGATCGGCCTGGAGTCTTTCACTGAGGATACGGTAGGTATTGTCCTTCTCAGCGAGGTTCCGTACTTCGGCCTTGTGCTCCTCACAGACCCTGACAAAGGCCTCATGATGTAATACCGAAGCCTACAAAAGAAAGATAAAAAAGTGTTAGGAACAATCTACAAGCACGAAGGTAGTATGAAATAAAGTTCGAAGGTTACCCGATTTAGTACGTGTTAGGCCTCGTTGAACAAACAAGCGGCCCCCATGGAATTCATTACCGCATGGTCTTCTTCGGTCACCAGGCCCTCAAATAACTGGCGAACCCGACCAGGGAGAAGAAAAATCGAGCATCCTTAGGGACGGTCAGCACCAAATGTCGCTTGCAGCTTGGATCAGCACTCAGAGCCTGAAATTGGTCCACTAGCTTTGAGCTTGATGGAGCCAGGGATCTCTTCGGAAGTGGTCGCTTCGATCCCATCAAAAAATCCGTGGAGATCCACCTGCTGTCCATCCAACATGTTTGCTTCTTGAATCATGGCATCGAAAATCTAGAGAGAATCCGAGATATTGACCACACTGGGTTCGACCTTAGGAACCTATTCCGATGCTTGGGGAGTTTTGCTTTGAAGCTCTACTTCTCCCGTCATCGATGGGGACGGGATGGCTTCCGGCTCAGGAACCTCGGCCAAATCTCCTTCGTTGATTGACTCCGGTTTAGAGGACTTCCATGCCCAAACGGAAACCCTCGGGCGAGTCACCACCCTGGTCTCTTCTTCTTCTTCTTCTTCCTCTTCCGACTCATCCATTAGTTGGCAGACTGACTCCACAGATAGGGAAATAACATTTCCCTTAGGCTTGCTCGGCTTCCTCACCGACCTCTTCTTCTTCGAGCCCAACGGACTCGGGGCCCTTTTTCTTGTTTCTCCTTAACCGGCTTCGGAGCTGATGGTTGAGAGATGATTTCTTCATCGCAGTAGGAGGTCTCATCGGGACATCTTTCCCGAGACCTGCAAAGGAAGGGAAGCAAGTTAGCTAAGAAATGAAATTTTTTGAAGTGAAGAAAAAATAGAAAGCGGAAGCTTACCATGGTTACAAGCCTCCCATTGACCCTTGTAAAGCTCCATCCAAGCCCGTCCGGAGTAGGGACTCTGAGATACTAGGTTCTGACCCATATTTTTAACTCCGGAAACGGGTTCGGCATTGGGCCACAGCTGCAATAACAAAGTAAAAGTAAGTAACAATCGAAGAAAATAAGAATGGAAAAACGAGCAGTCAAGGCAAATATACTTACGATTAAAATTCCACTTCTCCGGGAATGGCATATCTTCGGCAGGAATCAAGTCTGATGTCCTTATTCGGAAAAACCTGCCCATCCTACCTCGGTCGCGGGTCTCGTCAAGGCTGGAGAACCGGCTTTTGCTGGCCCCACGCAAGAGCTTGATTAACCCTTGATAGATTTAGGGACTGTATAGACGCATTAGATGATCGAGGGTAAAGGAGCAACCCTCGATTTTGCTGGAGAAGAAGCAGAGGAGGACGACGATCCTCCAAAATGATGGGTGAATCTGGCCCAAGGTAACACTGTACCTTTTGCAGAAGGTCACTATTATGGGATCTAGGGGACTGAATGTAAAGGAGTAAGTGTAAACACTCAAGTACCCCTCTACATATGTGGTGATCGATTATTCAAGGGAGGAAACGACCACGTCCTTATTTACCCAGTTGCACTCCTCTTTAACCTTATCAAGGAGGCCCTGGATGATGGTGAAAATGTACCTTGACATCGGTTCACACCGGCCCGGTACCGAAGGGGTCTTCTCTATTTTGAAGTCGGAAACCGTCGAACACCATGTCGGAACATATTTCGCAAGGGGGGATTCCGCCGCAGTCGCATCGCCGATGGAGCACGATGAAGACGGAGCCTCTTTTTGGGGCACAGTTTTGGATGTCTTTGCCATTTGTGAAAGGTAGATAGTGAAGAGATCGATTAAAATTCATAAAGATTGGGTATGAGAAGTGAGAAGCAAGAGTTCTTTGAGAGAAAAACAGAGAAGGTAATGGTTGTAAAGGTTTGAATGAAGAAAGCATCGAAGTTTTATAGGTTGAAGGAGACGATTCAAAGCCGCCTAGTGGCTGACCAACACCTGACATGCATTTAATCCCTTGGTTATTGAACCGACGGGACATTTTGTTGCTTACGTCATGATTGAGTCAGTAGTGATGTCATCGATCGAAAAAATGAAGCTTCGAAGATTCATGTCGTTTCTCATCAACATATCATGAGGGGGGAGACGATTTTTGGGAGCGAAATACACACACGGAATCATTGAAGGA
>ML367463.1:23836-80162 GCA_005239505.1 Nicotiana paniculata | reverse complement strand
ACATTGATTTTTTTGTGATTCCTTGCTACTTAGACTTGATTTATTTCCATTACTACTGAGTTGGCATACTCACAACTCCCTGCACCTCTGTGTGCAGATTCAGGAGCAGATATCGAGCGTTAGCTTTTCTATATATATATATCGCAGCGGAGTCGGATCGTGGGGATATAGAGGTAGCTATTCAGCGTTCGCAGCATCTCTGCTTTCCCTTCCTTTTATATTTAGCTTTGATTCGGAGTTTTGTAACATAATACTTTATTTTGGCTCATTTCACTAGATGCTCATGACATGTTGGCTTCGGGTTTTGGGGATGGCAGTACTGTATATAAAATTTTCCTATTATATTAAGAACTTTCTCTATATTGTTATGAATTGCTTGAAACTTAAAATGGGATTTTTAAAAGGAAATGTGAACACGCGGTAGTCGGCTAGCCTAGTTCCACGATAGGCTCCATCACGGCCAGTTAGAATTTGGAGTCGTGACAGCGAGCCATTTAGCTCGCTATAGAGCCTGCGACGCGAGTGGTTTAGCTCGCGTTAGAGCAAGTGACGCGAGGGAATTTTTGTGCGAGTGAGCTTGCGAGGCACGGTCTGTAGCGAGGTGGAGCGCGCTATAGAGGTCGCGAGAAACAGTGTGTAGCAAGGTGGAGCGCTCATAGAGGTCGCGAGGCACGTTCTGTAGCGAGGGTATTCCGGATTTTTGAAGTCCAGTTTGTCTCCTATTTGGTTTTGGACTTAGTTATTTCGTTTGGGAATTTTTCCTACACATTTAAATAGGGAATTTTTTCATTCCTATACAGTATTTGAAAATTTATTACCCTTGGTGTCCATGTTTAGTTAATTACTCTTCATAAACAAGTTTTGTTTATAAAATATATACAATTCATCTTAAAAGGCTCCAAAATCCATTTTTTGTTCCTTCAATCAAGGATTTAGTTACACCCTTTTCCTTTTTTTTTTCTCCTCTTCTCTTTTCTTATTTTTCTTCCTCCTTAATATACGGTAATCATTGATCTCTAAGCTATTTTCGTTCCAACCACGTAGGGGCATTCAAGAAAACAGAAAAATCAAAGCAAATAAAACTGATGAAAAACTTAATGTATCTTTTGATTTGATGTTCATTTTAAAAAAAAATAAATAATGCTGGAATACCTCAAAGACATCCCCTCAAAGTTACCTTAGAGATCATAGAAAATTGATTTTACTGAGAAAAATAAATAGTCTTTATAGAACAAAAATAAATAAGCTACATATTGAAGTTACTGAGTCCATAGCCTTTTAGCTACATCTACCTCTCTGTATTTGTTTAATTTCAAAAAGAGTTAAATACACCTCTTAATGCACATTCAAGTTTGCTTTCTCTGCTCGCTTACGTTGATGAGTAAGCAAAAGAAATAGAGCTTAGTTATTCCAATTTCATACATAATTTGCTGGTCTAGGCTGTTGCCAAAGAATGCTTGTTGTGTTTTTTTGTATAAAATGCATGCATCAAAGATCATGCTTCAGTGCTTCACAAACAAAGCTTATTGGGGTGGCATATTAAACATTTCGCAGGCTCACCATATCTGCAAACCACACGAATTAAAAAGAAAAGGGATTAACTAAAAATAATTTTAAAAGTATTTGTTTAAACTGACCTTTATCTCTTTTCTAATTATCTCTTTTCTATGATCTGGAGATTTTCCCAGTTATTTCCTGTTGGATCACACTCAATACTTACAATATACACTTATTTACAACTAATCTATAACTTATCTACAACTTTATACATTATTTCTACACAGTTAAATAAAACTACAATATCGTACAACTTAAATACAATTTTTATACAATATGTCTTTTGTATATATTGTATCTGATTTATACATAGTAAAAATAAATTTTATACAACTAATTATATGTCATACAATTTATCTACAACTTATCTACAATTTTCTTATATTTTTTCTACAATTTCGTAAATATAGTGCATATCACGTCTTCTTCTTCTTCTTCTTCTTCTTCTTCGAGTTTCAATCTGAAATTCAGCCAAAATCAAGTCTAATCTTCACCAGAACACCCTCAAAATTGAGATATAAACTCCAAACTATATTTTCAATTGTTTGCAACAACACCCAATCCAAAAAAATAATGATTTTTGAAAACCCAAATTCGAATTCAAAGTTTTTTAATGGTTGTCAATGGTGGAATTGCTGCTCTCTTTTTCTTTGCTTTACATTACTGAAATTAAGGATTGAGAGATAAAGAGAGAATACCCAAATCTTTGCAACAACACCCAATTCAAACAAATAAAGTTTTTTGAAAATTCAAATTCGAATTCAAAGCTTCAAATCTTTTTAATGGAGATATTTGTTAGGCTATTCTTTGAAGATATCTTCTTTTTCATTGAAAATCAAGCTTTGCAAAAGACGTTAATGGAGGTAGGAACTTTGAAGAAGAGTAAGAATTTTATGTGATTTTTGAAGAATAGTTGCAAAAGGCATTTATGGAGGATTTGTAATTTTTATGAAGAGAAAATTATGGGTGAGTGTAGAAAAAATCGTGGGGTGTGATACGTGGGTGAGAGGGGTGAGATGTGGAGAGAGAAACGTGGGGAGAGGGGTGGGAATATACGGTAGAGTTAATTTGGGACACTAATTAAATACCATTAATTCCCTTAAAATGTACATAAATGGTAATTGGGTATACAAAAAGTAATTATAGTAAAACTTGAGTAGGGAGGGTAATTTAGTTTCCTATAGTGTATAGGAATGTAAAAATTCCTTTAAATAGTCATTAAACACCATTTTTACGGGGGAGACCGAGATTGGACGAAGTGAGAGCACGGCGCCGCCATGGAGGCTGATATTCATTAGATTCCATCTTTCTTCCATCAAACATAGTAAACTTTACTTTTTTTTTGATGATTTGTTGTTTTGCTACCATGTCTATGTGGAGCTAAACATCATGTTTTAGGGTTGTGGTTGTCATGAATATTGAAGTTTATTAATTATATTACCGTTTATTCGAGTTATCATCGTTAGTTGTTTCTCTAATTCTGTGCATAATTGCTTAATTGGTTGGCCAGCAGTTGAGTTCTATTTACTATCTATGATATGCTTGGGAAACCCGTGTTTAGATTAGAGTAGAATTAGAGAGAGCTTGTTTCTGAGCCCGCGGCTCGGGGAAAGATTTCGTGGTTAGGATAAGAATATACCTAACAGTCTTGCTTAGTTGAATACCGTATTATATTCGTTCATGATAGATTCAAGACCATAGGAATATAGGGTTGACATATTATGGATAAATGGATAGTATTGTGGGAACATGCTATTTATACAAACGATCCGGTCAACTAACAATCATAGATAATTTGAATTAACAAGTGTAATTACGAACTCAATAGGATTGATAAACTGTCCACAACCCTGAAATATATAACTCCCTTGGTTACGTGTTTAAATTTCGCAATAGTTGTTGTAATAGAAAAGTTAAACTTTTGATCATCTTGGACAATTAATTGATTTTAGTTTGCTTAGTTAACGATCAATCTAAGTCTCTGTGAGTTCGACATTTGACTTTCGAGTCACTTTATTACTTGACGACCTTGAATACTTGCGTGTACTTAGGAACCAACAAAAACTTCATTAAAAAATTATCATCTCAGTAAGAAACTGTCATCTACACTTCCTGACAAGTAAATGAACACGAAGGTAGTTTTTCAATACAATAATTTATTTTTTTTCTTTCAAAACACTACTGGTTTCATTAACGATATTTTTTAGTCAGGCAATCAAGTTAGAAATTAAATAAATTTAGAAAACACCAAAAATCACAATAAAACATATTTCTTCATTTATGGAGCTAGCTAGATAAGATCATCATTCTTCATTTTCATAACTTACTTTTTAAAATATTTTATTTATAGTGCAAATATATTTTAATACAATATTTATATGATTTTTAAAATTTTTTATACAATCACTAATATTGAGTACACAGGCTGTTGAGTGAAAAAAGATGAAACGATAAAGAGCTTACTTTGTTAAGATTTGGTCAAGTTTCTGGGAGGCCGAAAGTATTTTTTTCCCCAAAAAAGTACTATTTGAAAATTTTAAATTGTTTGGCCAAGATAAAGAAGTACTTTGGCCAGCAGCAAAAGCAGTTTTTCTGTTTTTTGGTAGAAGCAGAAAATTCTAGCTTCTTCCAAGAAGCAAAAGCAGAAAATTAATCTATTCAAGACAAAACCATCCTCACCTTAAAATTTATACTTTTAAGATTATCCCTTACTAATTTAAGTTTTTTTTCATATTTGTTTATGATTTTTATCATTCTCTTAAATTTAAAGATATCATATACATGAATCATATTGTAACTTTTCAAATTCTTTATTGACTTTTCTTGCTTTTGATTTTTTTTTTTTTTTTTGTGTAATGTTTTGTAAATTTTTAAATTATCTTCTTCTTTCTTCACACTAAAGAAAATTATCTACCTCCTTCTTTGGATTATCAATTCTCTTCCTACAAATTATCATTTATAATATCTTTTGTTATAGGCCATTAGTTCTCGAATCTTTAAAACAGTTATTAAATCTAATTTGTGAAAATTACTAACAAATAGGTAATAAATTTACAATTTGATAGCATAATCTATCTATATGTTATTAATAGATAAAGAAACGACATCCACATTAAGCCTTCAATGAGTGTAAAATCAGTAAAATGAAGAGTTTAAAGTTGAGTTACTTTCAATTGTATAAATGTGTTATTCTTTTTGGAATAGACTAGTAAGGAAAATGTGATATCTAAATTGAAACATAAGGAGTATATAAAAAGGTAGGACAAAGGATAATATAGGATTATTTAATAGTAAAAAGAGGCAAGATGAGAGAAAAAAATAAGGTAACTACGTGATCACACCAAATCAGTCATTCGATAAAGTGACACTTTTCGTCGTTATATACGATGAATTTAACGATACGATACAATAAAATTTAAATAATAATCAATATAAATATTATATTTAAAGTAACAATCCGATATAATATAGCATATAAATAATTTGTAACCCAGAAAGAGAGTGTAAATAGATGTAAATGCATAAGAATGGGTTATTTGCAAAAAAAGTCACCTAGTTATAGTTTTTTGTTTAAAATTAATTTATTAGCAAAATTCAGAATTTTCTCACGCGCTCAAAAGTAATGACTTTGATAACCCACCCCAGCATGCCCCATTACCATCCCCAGAAGAAAACCGGAAAAATTTCACTTTTTTTTTTTTGTTGTTGTGATTTTCGAGTATTGCTTTGTGAATCCGACTAGTTATAACTATCGGGTCCCGCTGTTTCAAGGCGGGTACATCATTAGTTCCACGGGCCCTGGAAACGCGGCCGGTTTGTAATGCCTTCAGTGGCCTTGCGGGGGCTCGAACTGGCGACCTGAAGGACTTTGTCCTCAGGCCTTTACCAGTTGAGCTACTCCTCAGGGTTAAAAAAATTTCACATTAGAACAACTGGGATGCATGTTTTTCAATTTTATAGCCCATATTTCAATTTACAATCAACTAGCCCAAAAATAATAGGCTAAAACTCAACATCCAACTCCAATAGGTTCTCAAAATTACTATTTAATTTTTAAAAAGGATTCCTCAAGCATTTAAGTTAATATTCGAATCAGTAATTGTGACTCAAATATTAGTTCAACAAACAAAATCATTTGGGTGGTGAAAATTAGATTTTTAACAAGTTTAAACATGTGAGTTTAAATTCCGAATTTGATTTTGAGAGAAATTTGGAGTGGATGTTATTTAGACTTGTTAGAAATAGTATAAGGAGGCCGTATATAAAATTTGAAGTCATTTCATGGAGATTTGGAATGGTTTTGAACAAGATTGCAACTGAAAATCGTGGAAGAAGTTCGTGTACAGACGCTTATATAAATGTGTATAAAAGTGTATAATAGTGTATAAGATGTGCTTATACACTCATATACACTATTATACAAGATTATACATACTTATACAAAAAACCGACTTCGTCTTCTTCCTTGCGTCTTCTCTGAAATTTAATTCAAATCTTGCTCAAATCTACTCCAAATCTCTTCAAATTTAAATTTTGAACTTCCTTTGATATTTTCAATCAATTGGAACAACACCCAATCCAAAAAACTAACAAAATAAAAAAAAAACATTATCGAAAGCAAAGCTTTGAATGGTCTTCAATGGTGGCTTCTACTCTTCAATTTTCTTACATTGCAACCAGGTGACACAAGAGGAGAAACAGAAAATATACAGTCCCTTGAAGCATATGTCGAGGATGTGAGAAGAAGAGAGCGAAAGTAATGTTGTAAGAACACAAATTTAATTCCATAGCTTTTAGAAGCAATGGTTGTAAGAACACATATTTCGAATTTTCTAGTGCTTTCAAAATATGTACAATATGGGCTAGGATGGGTAAACCTTAAAAATATGGGCCATTTTTGTTATGGTGTGAAGTCATGTGTATTTTTTTGTAATTCTTTCAAGAAAACCAACCTATGAAATTGGAATGAAATTAAGAGTGTGTTTGGTATGAAGGAAAATATTTTTGGAAATGTTTTTCAATTTTTTCATGCTTGATTAGCTTAAATATTTTAGAAAATATTTTCGTTATACACTCGTTTTCTTCCAATTGGAGGAAATATTTTCCTTATCAAAAGGAGGAAAAATATTTTGCATGAAAAACATTTTCCTTCACACCAAACATACCTTAAGGGTAAGTAAAATTTGTTCTTAAAAACAGCATATGACTGTTGCTTCTCATAAAAAGCGGTTCGGCTCAACACAATTAGGGGCAAAGTTAATCCATTTAATCTTTCTTGAGACATTATCGATCTTAGGGAAGATGTTATCAATTTCAGTTGGGAAAACTTCTTTTCGCAAAGGCAATTAGTGTAGAACTGTTAATATTATTCTATAAGCAATATATTTTTGTTTTTGTAGAATCAATTATTTTTATGTGATTAAGTATATCGATTAGATTATTATCTTTTACTTCTACTACTTTTTTCAATACTTTTAATTCAAAAATAAATTCAAACCATCAATATCAGAGTTGTTTTAAGGAACTTGTAAGGTTAAGGCGATGTTTATTCAAGTGCTGGTCATCTAGTTATCTCAAATTTTTATGTTAAATAGAAAACTAAAAGACACAGCTTTAATTGTTAAAATCTATTTTGAAGCGAAGAAAGGACTTGGTTTATTATTCATAAAAAGTAATCTACTTTAAAAAGTCTTCAAGACACTATATGATTTCATTATTAACTTTCTCATCAATGTTTTTTATATTACACGTTTTTACCTTACCTAAATAACGTTTCATATTCCCCTAAGTGAAGAAAGGATTCATATCTATCTATCTATCTATCTATCTATCTATCTATCTATACACCATATTAAAAGTACGAAGATCTTTAGCGAAATGTTGTTTGTCTTTATTACCCATTAAAAATAGATTTTACACTAGACAAAATTGTCATTTACTTATTTCTGTAATTTTTAGGAGTAGGCATTAATTATTTTCCTAATATTTAAGATTAGATATTTAATTATTTTTCTAATAATTAGTATTCTTTTAGGTTTAGACGTTTTGAAGTCTTTTTTTCTCCGTTTGGCACAATAAATCCTTAACCAAAAATAAACTTCTACATAAATGTTTCCTTTGTGAACAATTTAGTACAAAAATAACTTCTATCAAGTAGTATCAACTTGACAAAAATTACGAAATATTCTGCACCGTACTGGTCATTTGGTTCGAAAGTTCGGCCTTTTTTTTTTGTATCTTTAGTTTTCGTTTGCGATGAAGTAAAAACTTGATTTTTTGTCTATATTAAACTTTTGTATATTTTTCATATAGAATCTTTGTGTCTTCAAAATATTGATATATGAAGACGTATTGATTATAGAATTTATTTGCTGGTTGATTCTCTATTTGTTATGGTCTATTAATTCATTAACGACTATATGTTCCCCACATTCTTTGAAGCACTTGAGTGAAGGTAGTATGTGTATTTTTTTCTTTTTTGTTTTTTATTCTGTGTGTTTTTTTTCCTTTTATTTTTTATTTGTATTGATCATGGAATTTTCGAATTCTAAATGACATGTTTATTTTATGCATGTTTTAACCTGATAAAAGGTTCTGTCAAAACAAACGCTCAATTATTAAATTTTTTTCCTAAATATAAAAGGATATTGATAGATCATATAACAATGCTTTACATATGGTGAAAAATCAATAATTACAATTATATTTAATCATAACTATTTATTGAAGTATAATAAACAAAATGTGTCTAAAGATACTTCCATTACCTAATGAATCGAAATTGTAAAGATGAGAGATACTTCATTACTGAATGAATTTTAAAATTACAAAGATAAAAGAGAAAGATATTTTTTTTGTATAAATTTGTAATGATTAATAGGATACGTCTCAAGCACTACTTTATATCTATTTAGTATAAAATAAAATTAAAATATGGAACAATTTTTAGTTGAAGGTAATGATTAGTGATTGAACTTCTCCTGTGGCAGTTTCTTCTTTTACCGAGTGATGTATATAAGATCAATATTTATTAGTTTTAGGAACATGTACTATTATTTTATAACTCAAGCACAATATTTTAATATAATATTTATATGTTTTTAAAAATGACGTTTACCACTTAAGGTACTATACACACGCAACATGCGATATCATAAGATTAGTCCCCTAAAATATGCTAACAGTTAGCATCGACAATAAAGTGAACGTTGTTTTTCCTTTTCCATTAAAATATTGTACTTTTTATATTAAAACTCATAATATTTATATATATTAAAGGAATAAAGTTTGCATTGTGGTTAAGCCAAGTGGCAAGTGTTTTTAACAAACGACTTGGCAATTTTAGGACAAAATAATAAAACACTGTAATTAAATTTGTTAGTGAGTGTGGTTAATTTTGTTAAGAAATCTTTATTCATTAAAATTTGAATTAAAAGAAATCAGCCATGCCAGAAAGGCTCCTAATTGCTAGAAGTAGATTTGTTAATGAATCTTTAAATCGTCTTCCTTAATTAATGGGACATTCAAATAGATATTCATGAACATTTATTTTAATTTAGCATTCAGATGTTTGCTTGTTGCTATTTGGTCTAAATAAATAGTGTTAGTTCTTAAGTTGCTTTAAGCAACAAATAGACTAAAGTTTTATTTCTTGATCTTTCTTACTTAAATTTATTTATATTATATTAAAAGAAGGATAATCAACCTTGATATTAAGCTAACTAGCAATTTTTCGAAAAATTCAATTTGTATTTTAGTATCAATCTAAAAATATTTTAAGCAAATCCAATCTATATATTTATATATAGGTTTCATCAACTCTTCTTCCATATTCACTAGAAATATGGAGGTGAAAATTTAGCAAAAATTCATAATAGAAAGAAAATTTTCTAGAAAAAATACAGAAAGATGTAGATTTGATGACTTTGGAAATTAAAAAAATTTCAAGAAGCAAAATAATAAATAAAATACAATATTATTTATAAGGTAATATTTAATCTCACTCTCTCTCTCTGTCTCTGCATATATATATATATAAGGTACTTTGCAATGTACTTAAGACAAATGGCAAGCTAAAAATAAACCACTTGGCAATTATATGACATTACTATTAAAATATAGAGATAAGAATATTTGAGATGAAAAACTATCTTTTGAATTATGATGAGAAAATTCATACAATGGATAATACATAACTAAAATTATAATAGATAAAGTCAAAAATAAAAAAATTATATTACAATGAAAGAATTTCAAATATTACAGTAAAAATTTAACATATGCTTAAATTTCTCATATAGCAAATTTTAATAATGAAAGAATTTTGAGCAATGGAACTAAAGTGAAACAATCAATTAAATTTTAGGAGTAAGAAATTCATATTTATCTATTTTATTATAAGGAGGTAATAAACAAGGATATTAAGTTTAAAGACAAATTAATAAAAAAACTCACATGACAATACACCGATACTGAGCGACGAATAAAGCAATAATGATAATCAAGGAGCAAAAAGAGAAAAAATTGATATAAAATATCGAATGATAAGATATAATAAAATTTCAAATTAGAAAGTGTTTTTGAGTTATGACGAGAAAAATCATATATATAATACCATGTAACTTAAATTTTAATAAATAAAGCCAATAACCAATAATATTGGTCAATAAGAGAATTCCAAGCAATAATAATTCTAAAAAATAGCTTATTTAATAATTAAATCTTAAAATAAAATTTAAAATTAAAACTAAAAGAGAAGAAAAATTTATATGTCACGACCCATTTCCGGAGTCGTGATGGCGCCTGTCGTGGAACCAGGCAAGCCACCCATTTTATCTAACTAAATACAATTTCCAATATAATGCCCCTTTTAACAAGTCTGAAATCAATAATAATAATAATAAATCCATGACAAGTCAATGACAACAATAAAAAAGCAAGTTCTACGTAACGACAGACCGGGTCGTTACATTCTCCCCCACTTAAACATACGTTCGTCCTCGAACGTGTCTAGAGTTGTTCCAACACCACCAAAATTTTTGTGTAACCTTCCATGCGCATATTCGGAGGTGATCCCATGTCACCCTAACCCATCTACGTACGATAACACAACATAACTGAAATTTCATTATCAAATTCTGACACATAGACCTTAAAACCAAGTTTCCACTTCTGAATAATTTACAAGTTCAAATTTCCATGACTATAAGCTGAAATAGTCTGAACACGTTGTATCAAACCATATCCGTAACCCAAGATGAAATCACATAATATACCGCGTGGCTCAATCACTCATAGCGATAACTCCTAACCCCAATACCGGTACATACCCTCTTATCAAACCATGCCTCGTTCTAACACTTCCATATACTGCCGACGATGAAAGAAACACGTATAAACCAGTAACCATTCGCCCGATCAGTATCAATCCCATCCAGAGCCATAACTTATGCAGCTTGTGCACTCAATAACCACATACCAAAAGTTCAATTCATTAAATAAAGAAGACTCGCACGAGAGGGTTATCCTTCCACTAACACTTACCATTAACACATCATACTAAAAGCCTAATACACATCGTGAAACCATATCACACAAATCCGACACCAAGGATCATATCTCTACCTAATCGAGCTGCAAAACGTGATCCCATCCAACTGTTGGACCACATGACACACTCCAAACCACCTTACTCAAAATCAATAACCATGCGAAATTCGACATCAATTACTCAAAGTGCATTGCCATAATCACGAGAAATCGGACGATACCATGCCAACCGAATCAGAAAGAACATAACCAACACGTCTCAATCCTGCAACACCCAATTACTTACCTTACTCAAATCTCGCTATACTGCCCTGATAGGACTACATCATATGCACATATATAACCAACGATCACAACTCCTTGAACACCAAAAAGTGACTCATAGATCGCTCCAAGATACGAATAAGCTCAATGACAGTTGAATGGTACATCCCTCAACAATAGTAATTTGGGGTCAACAATTTTGACTCAGTGTAGAGCACACACCCATACTCGCCTGCCAATAATTATATTCTAAATGAACTCTGGTCATCCGCAACAGGTAGATAACTCTCCAAAGGTTCATAATGACTTAATTTTGACCTATACTAACATCTGACTAGCTTTGCTCGCATCCTCGTAGTTCATAACTACAAAAATAATCTGTTCATGAAAAACTCCCCGTCTTAAAATCCATGAGGTGCACCAATTACCATATCTGATCCCAATTCCACCGCTCAAATGTATAACACGCCCCTAATACTTTATCATTCCGCGAGGGATACCCCCATAATTCCTCTGTGTCACCAAGAAACCTCAAATACCAGCAGTCGATCCGATGAGAGAGCATCGTAACACCAATGAAGCACCCTATTTAAACACATTGCTTTGAACACATTGTCCTTTATGAATGTATACTCTCATCCAGCCACCCAATGGTGGTATTATTTACCTAATCATCTGAAACTGCCAGTTCTGACCTTCCTTCCAAAACTGAACCGTGACCTCACATATGCCACTCTCCACCATACACAAAATACCGCACACGCCATGAAATCCTATGATAAATATGAGAAATTAATGCTCCCTTCCTAGCCACAACAACTACGTACCCAACTAGCCAAGAACTTTCCATTCGACCCCATCTAGAAACAAAATCACTATACATCACCTGGCCCTCACGCCCGAAGAAGTATACATCTCCAACCGTGGTAGAAACCATCAAGAACTCCCGAATCACACTTGTACAACACCAAACCGCCAGGACCAAATCCTTCTAACTCAACCAAGCTACGCATGCCACCAAATTCCAAGAGAATTGCTAATAAACACCTGTAACAACTCCGTACCTTATAAACACCCAAAGAACTAATCATATCCCTTATTATCCCGATCCGACCTACTACCAAGCTGTCCTACTTATTCAAGTTCCTTCTCACTTACCTTCGAATTGATACTTCTTCTTGCCATAATACCACAATTCTCAATCCCATCTCACCGCACGAAACCCGAACATAAAAATATACCGTCTAAGGTTCATAAGCGACTGAATACTTCCCTCAATTATCCCCAAATGCACCACATTAGAAAAACTTACCCTGAAGAGACTTCCTGCGAATTTAAAGTCATTACCTTCTCTTTCCTAATACTGATGGATAGAATCCATGATAATGCAAATACACCACAAGTCTTGACACCTTTTCCATAAATCTCAGTTCTAGCCCTTCTCACACCTTGAAGATCCTCGATCGCTACATATAACCTTGAATCCGTTTGAACCATTCTCGAACGCCATTTACTCTACGAAATTTCAATTACACTAACCAAGTAAACAGAACGACCTGACCCCGCTTGCAATCCACATACTAGGAAAGTAATCCACACCTTTGAAGCAACAAGCACACTCATACATTGCACACTCTACACTTACCTGTACAACTCCATCATACAATGAATTCCACTATCCGTGAAGTACATTACAACTTGTATCGAAGAAATTTCCATCACTCGATTCATTCCCTGACTCCACCTCTGTAGGTTATAGCGGATTCACCAACATAACTCAAACCGAAACCAATACAACACATAATCATGTAATCAACTTATCAATAACAAACCACCCCACTTGGCTCAAAGCCAAGGATCACGACAAACAAGACTATGCCCACACATTATCACTGCCACTATGCTGTGGTGGGATTCAACTAAACCTCCATAAGCTTATATGACCCAAACCATCTAACACTCAAATAAATTGCAAATCTCGCATCCACCATTGTGATGGTCATTCCAACTCCCACTAGCGATCTAAACTCAATTGCAACATGCATCATTTACTGATAGAGAGAACTTACTAAAGATAAACATAAGGGTCACACACCTCAGGACAACCCGCAGGAGATACCCCTACCTACCAAATCTCAAAATGTTATCTCCTTATACACTTCCGAATATCATAGCTATCACACAATCATTATACCTTCCTACAGTAGAACACAACCACTGCCTGCCCTCGAGACCTCCCATAAGCGGTATAAGGACCTGAAGCTGATGGCAATACTAACACTAGAGCTGTGGTCCAGGAATTCTTGAGCTTCTGGAAGCTCCACTCACACCCGTCTGACCATATAGATACCTTCGCTAGACACCACGTGTTCCTAGAATGCTACTGAACTAAGCCAATAATTCACACTTGGAGAACTTTGCATAAAGATTCTCCTCCCTATATCCTTGTAATGCCATCATCAAATGCCGAGTATGCTATCCCTGGCTACGAGAGTACGACAGGATGCCATCAATAATTACAATAACAAAGGAGTTATAACACGGCTGAATACACCGTCGATCAAATACATGAACGTTGCTGGGGCATTGGCCAAACCAAAAGACATCACCATGAACTCATAACACAACAGAAAAATCTACTTCACTCCACAACTAAACCACACGAGAGGTCCTTCAATACACTCACAACTCAAAGCCATATTCTAACTTAATATAGACATCAAATACTTAATAGTTCTTGCTACATCTCCCGCTAATCCATTCTCGTCACAATCAAACAACCTGAACACATCTAACTGTTAATCATACCCACCACGAAGTCATCTAGTCACAAAGTCCCCTCAATAAGGACACCAACGGACATATAAGTCCCCAATACATATGCTCACACAAATGAAATCTCGGCACTCAAGCTGATGACAAAAAACCCGGCCTCAAGTCCTCTAGACTGGCCTCAAGCATGCTAAAATCACATCCCATTCATGGAAGTCACAAACCATCGGTTCACGGCTGATACAGAGCGCTCACATGCGCGTTTGAATACATGAAAGGAGTTCAATGAATTACGCTTCAGGTTGAATCAATGGATTCGCACGACAAGAGTTTGAGAATGTGAGAGTTTTCCTAAAGGTTTTGCAGCCTCTCGAAGATAAGTACAAACGTCTCCGTACCGATCCGCAAGACTCTACTAAACCTGCTCATGACTGGTGAGACCTATTTAACCTAGCGCTATGATACTAACTTGTCACGACCCATTTCTGGAGTCGTGATGGGCCTATCGTGGAACCAGGCAAGCCACCCATTTTATCTAACTAAATACAATTTCCAATATAATGCCCTTTTTAACAAGTCTGAAATCAATAATAATAATAATAATAATAATAATAATAATAATAATAATAATAAATCCATGACAAGTCAATGACAACAATAAAAATGCAAGTTCTACGTAACGACAGACCGGGTCGTTACAATACAATTAACCAATAAATAAAAAATCAATAGATTCAAACCAAAAAAAGAACTTCAGTTTATACTTTGGATGAATTCAAAATCATAATTTATTATTAAAATAAATATTATTTTGATTATATATAGTAGAATGCTAAGGAAAAAATAATTAAAATATCACAATACAAAAATATACAAAATGACGGATATAAATAGAGTGAGGATATCTATGCTTTTGTTTGATCTTTTATTTTTTGGTAATTAAAAAACTATTATTTACCAGTAATGTTTACAATGTTGTGTTCAAGCTTAATCTGGACATAAGCCCCAAATTTTAGCCATTCAATTCACCGTCCTCATGACTAACTACTATATTACTAGTTAAGACATCTAGCTGCACATTAGGATAGTAGTTAAGCTCCATCAATCTTCGTTGTAGTCGCAACTTAGTAGCTCCTCGACCATGCACATCTTGTGTTATTATCTTACTTAGCACTGCTGCTGATCGCTGCTTTCCTTGAAACATTCTGCTATTCCTCTTTTGTCATATATAATACAGACTTCCTACAAGAGTTAGTTTATATAGTTCAGTTGTTGTGCTCCTCTCCTTGTAATATCTTTCAGCCCACTCGATCTAATTTGTCCATGTCATCGCTTGTCTATGAATCCCTTGCCATTGTAGCATTTCTGTCCATATTCTTGATGAATAAGGGCAGCTAGAAAATAAGTGATCAATGGTCTCCTCCTCAGTGTTACAAAGTGAACAAGTTGTATCTTCTACATAGCCTTATCCCCTCAATCTATCTTTAGTTAACCGTCTTCTATGTGCAGTCAGAAATACTGTGAAAATCCATTTTGGTAACCCATCAATGTTGCATATCAGCTTCCTCCATGACACTCTAGCAAATCCACCTCTAAGCTTCACATACATGGTCTTGATGGAGAACTTCCTCATTCCCTCTACATCCTCCTCTGTATAACCAACTTCCTCAAAGTATTGTTTGGCTTTCAATATCTTCTGTACAATCCATGAGGCTTGTTTTGGTTCAATGTTCCACAGTGAGTTCTGTTTCTTGTAGTATACATGTATCCATTGTACCCAAATATTATCTTTTTTCTTGCATAAGTTCCATAGAAGCTTGCATATAACTGCCTTATTCCATGCCTCTATATCAAGCAAATTTAGGTCACCTGCTGCTTTAAGCTGGCACAACTTGTCTCATGATAATAATGCTTTCTTTGATACTTCCACACCTCCCGTCCGTATAAATGTTCGACACACTTTCAATAAGCTGGATCAGCTTCTTTGGCAGCATAAATACCTGGGACCAGAACACTTGAATAGAGAAAAGTACACTCTTAATTAGTTGAATTCTCCCTTTATATGACAGAAACCTTGAGGTCCAAGACTGAATTCTCTCTAGCATCTTTCCAATTAGAGGCTGGCACTCCAATGATAATCTCTTGGAACTGAGTGGCACTCCCAATTATCTAACTGGTAGTGTCCCTTTCACAAAACCTAGAAATCTCATGTTTCTTGTCATCATGCACTCCACCAAAAAATATAGAACTTTTGTCAGCATTTTCCACTAAACCTGATGCCTTTGAAAAATCCTTAAAACACTGATATAGCAGCTGTACATATATAGTATCTCCTCGGTAGAACAACTATAAGTCATTAGCAAAACTCAACTGCACTATGTTCATTTTGCCACGTTTAGGATGGTAATTGAAATTAGAATCCCTCTTGAGTGTCTTCAGTAATCTAGTCAGATACTCCATAGCCGATACAAATAGATAAGGAGATAGGGGATCTCCCTGTCTCAGTCCTTTCTTAGCTTGAAATGGCCTTGTAGGCTGCCCATTAATGATGATGGAGCATGAGACTGTTGTCACACATCTCATGATCCATTGCACAAATCTCCTTGGGAGCTGCAGATATGTCAACACTTGCTCTAAATAACCCCATTCAACTGAATCATAAGCCTTCTTCATGTCTACTTTCATCATGCATCTAGGAGAAACACCTTTCCTGTCATACCCTTTAACTAATTCATGGCTAAGTATTATGTTATCATTTATCAGTCAGCCAGGAACAAAGGCTGACTGACTTTTATCCACCAACCCATCCATCACTCCTTGTAGTCTATTAGTTAGTACTTTAGATATAATTTTGTATAATAGTGTACAACATGATATTGTCCTGTACTCAGTAATTTTAGAAGGATTTTTCACCTTAGGTACAAGTGTTATTGTTGTACAATCTATGGGCTGGTAAATAGTTGAGCTTGAGAAGAATTCCATTACTGTATCTGTAATTGTATCTCCTATCACAGGCCAAGCTTTCTTGAAGAATGATGCATTGAAACCATCACACCCAGGGGCTTTATTGTCACTTATACGTTTTAGAGCACGATATACCTGCTCATTTGATACCTCTGCTACCAGTTTCAATTGTTGTATTCTATTCACCATAGGACCATCTCTCATGACTACTGGATTAATAGCAGGCAACTCATTTGCTGAAGAACCTAATAGTTGTTGATAGAACCCTGTCATCTCCTCCTCAATTCCCTGTTTTGTTTGCACTGTATCCCCATTACCCTTTATTAATCTCCTGATTTTGTTCTGATTGCATCTGTTTTTCACATTCGCAAAGAAATATGTTGTATTAGCATCACTTACCTTCAACCACTTGACTATTGAATTCTGTCTCATAATTCTTTCCTCCACTCCTAACCATTTCTCCAACTGTAGTTTCATATCTCTTTGTTCTGCTACTAGAGCCTCAGATTGCCCAGGATCTTCATTTGTTCTTTCATATCACTTAATCTTTGTTTGCATACTTTGATTCGATTACCAACAAGATTATACTCATCATTATTTAAAGTCTTCATATCCTGCTAAACTCTTTTCAATTTTTGCCAGATATTTTTCATATTGTTCAGTTCTTGTGGCCTCTCTCATGCTTCACTTACTATATTTATAAACTCTTCATGCTCAGCTAAGTGATTTAGAAATTTGAATGGCTTAGGACTGTGGTATTCATCCTCTTCCAGTATTATGCTCAGCGGGGAATTATCAGAGCAATGTGGATCCATAACCCATACTTCTAAATGTGGCATGACCAGCATCCATTCAACATTAATCAAAGCCCTATCAATTCTGCTATATGTGTGCCCATTTGTCCATGTAAAGTTCCTTCCACTAATTTTCATTTCTGTCAATCCAGTGCTTTCAATAAACTCATTAAAATCTCTAATCTCCATTTCTTGCAAAGGGTTACCAATTGGTCTATCTTCCCCTGATCTGATGGCGTTATAGTCCCCCATTATCAACCATGGACCTTGTTGTATAGATTTTAAACTTGTCAGTTCACTCCATAGGCTTCTTTTATCTTCCAAACTATGCAGTCCATAAATGGCCGTAAAAGTGAATCTCATATCCAGCCTCCTAATATATACTGAAGTATGTATAAGTTGAGAAGATCTTCCCAGCTCTATGCAATCTATTTCACTTGTATCCCACATCAACCATATTCTTCCTCTACTACTGTAGTCATAGTTATCTAAACATGCCCATCCAGGGGCGATTTTCTTTATTATTTGCATGGCCTTCTGCTCTTTTGTTTTATGCTCTAATAATGTAATCATATGTACTTTATTACTGCGTATGAACTACTTCACCTCTTTTTGTCTAGGGGCTTTATTTAATCCCCTTATGTTCCAAGTTACTATATTCATACAGGTACGAAAAGGGGTTGCACAATCCCTTCCTGACTAGTATTACCTCACTGCCTACTAATCCTTTCTTCCATTTGCCTTGGCATTGCTAGTTGTAGTTTAGACTCTATGAGGAGATTAAAACTATTGATCACATTGACTGCATCAATTGAGTGTCTCTCTCTACTTCTAGCTGTTGACTTTCGTATAACTTTCGGCCATACTTGCTCCTCGTCTCCTTTCATTTCTCCTACCCTAGCACTAGCAATTAGTGTACTAGTGCTAGCCTTTCCTTCAATACTAGGAGCTGTCATCTTTTGTTGCCCTTTATCAGCTGCTTCCTGCACTTTAAGTACAGGTTTAGGTTGCCATTCCTGTTTTTGCTTTGGATTCTTAGCCTTAAGATTTGGTCCTAACTGCTCATCTATTCTGCATTTGTGGCCTACTTGCATACATTTATTACAGAATTCAGGGACCCAATCATATGATATCTCCTGTACAAACTCCCTCCCATTTGGATCAGTCACCTTAATGGATCTAGGCAACTCTTTATTAACATCCATCTCCGCCAACACTCTATCATAGGAAATCCTGTCTACTTGAGTAGTACAAGCATCAGTATAGGGGAATTCCCAAGCCACTACTAATCTCGCTTAGTGACTTATTTCCCCAACAGTTCAAAGGAAGATTAGGGTACTTGACCCATACTGGTATAGTTTGTAGAACCTCTTTGTTGAATTCAAAGTCAACAGACCACACTTTAAAAAATTATAGGCTTATTATTCATCATGTGAGGCCCTGAATACAATACTTCATCCCTATCTTCAATGGAATTGAATCGAACCACAAACTATACATCATTGTGAAAATACACTTTAGGCGATGATTTTGTCGCAAATGCAAACCAGGTCTGGGAAGCCCATCATCGCAAATGCGAGTTTCTGGTCGCAAATGCGAAGGGCCAGTGGTCGTAAATGAGACATCTTTTTCGCAAATGTGAAGGATCCAGTAATGAGAAGGGTTCGCAATTGCGATATCCTTATCGCATTTGCGAGCTTCACAAAGCTCTAGTCGCAATTGCGACATCCACAGCCTGTTAAGTTGGGACTTAGACGAGATTTTCACCCATTTTTCAACTCTCTCAAACCCTAAACCTCCATAGGCGATTTTCCATAGACAAAAACTTCTCCAAATCATAGGTAAGTGATTACTAACTAATTACTTTCAGTCTCTTGCAACTTTTAACAATTATTTCAACCTAGAATCTAGAGTTTTCATGGGAAAATTGGGATTTTTGGGTAAAACTTAGGAATTTCAAGATTTGGGAATATAGATCTGGAATTGAGGTTGGATTCCAAAAACAATTATATATCCAGGCTCGGGGGAGAATGGTAAATGAATTTTGGTCCGAACCTCGAGTTTAGACCAAGCGGGCCCGGGGTCGATTTTTGCATTTTGATAGGAAAACATAGAAAACCCATAATTTTTCATTAAAGTTAATTCCTTTAGCAATAATTAATGATATTGAACCAATTATGATTAGATTCGAGAAGGTTATAGGCAAATTCTAAAGGAAAACTTGTGCTTGAGCAATGAGTGGCCTGCAAAATCGAGGTAAGTGTTTGGTGTAACCTTGAATTGAGGGAATAGGAATCCCCGACTTAAATGCTATGTGAAATTTCATGTGTATGGTGTAAAGGTGAGGTGACGAGTATCTATGCACCACCAAACTATCTGTTTAGCATGTTCCTTTCCCCATTTCCAATTTATTATATTCCTGGCTTAATTGTTTCACGATCATTGATGCCTCCATGCCTACTTGTTTTGCCTACTTATTGATTAGATTTTGTTTCACTTATTTGGAAGTATTAATTGTTCCTTATTCACATTGTGGTACATTAATGGTTGAGCTAGTTGTCAGTGTTTCATGATACATTTTAGTTGGTTTCGCTGTGTAGTGATAATTGATGAAGTTTCTGAATAGTACAACTTTCTATTTACAACGGTTGAGACATAAATATTGTGAAAGACTTTGATCTAAATTGTGAAACCTTTTTATAAATGATGAGATGATATTGTCTGGTGGGAGCGGGTTGTACGTTGCAACAAGGAGTAATAAGGGTGGACATGTGGGATCGGGTTGCACGCCGCAACAGGATATATATATATATATATATATATATATATATATATATAGGGACGAGAAATAAGGGTGGACATGTGGGATTGGGTTGCACGCCGCAAAAAGGAGTGATAAGGGAGAATATATTCATTGTTTTACTAGTTATAAAATAAAGACTAGAATACTCACTTTTTTACTGCTGTCATTTCATATTCCGCTCTGACTGTTATTTAAATTGAAACTTGGGTATTTTCGTAAGAATCGGTTATAACTGAGATCTGGAAAATTCTGCTGAGTTATTTTATTAATTTCTGCAAGTTATTGTTTATTTAAATCAGTATACCCTTCTTGCTTTATTATACATCGTATTCAGATTATATTATAAATGCCCCACCATAGCCTCGACATACCTCGTCGAGGTTAGGCTCGACACTTACCAGTACATGGGGTCAGTTGTACTGATACTGCACTCTGCACTTCTTGTGCAGATCCAGGTTCCGACCAGAGTTGATTTTCGAGTAGTAGCTGATCATTCGTACGGAGGCACGAGGTAGATCTGCTAGCGTCCGCAGATTCCTGGAGTCTTCTCCACATTATTTTTGTTACTGTTTTACTTCATTCAAAATGGATATATATTTCCTTTCAGCCAAATACTTGTAGTATTCTTTAGTAGTTCGTGAATTGTAACACCAAATCCTGGGTAGCTAGACATTTGTATTAGTTTCGAGTTTCATTTCATTATTTCACACATTATTCTGGATTTATTTATTGGATAATATTAGACCTAGAATTATGTTTTAATTGTTTTAAATTCTGGATCCCTCTAACATTGGCTTGCCTAGCAAGCAAGGTGTTAGGCGCCATCACGATCCTGAGGGTTGGGAATTTGGGTCGTGACAAGTTGGTATCAGAGTAGTAGGTTACATAGGTCTCACAATTCAGGAACAAGCTTAATAAAGTATGAGGGATAAGTACGGAGACATCTGTATTTATCTCTTAGAGGATATAAAGTTAGGAACAAACTCATTTTCTTTCTACTATCGTGCGATTCTTGTTATCTCAAATACTGATTGAACTTTTCTGTTCCCTCGCAAATGGCGAGAACACGTGCTTCTTCTTTCGCTGACCAATAATCAGGTCCTCCAGCAGCAGTAACTCCTACAAGGGGCAGAGGCCTAGGCAGAGGCCGGACTCGGCCCATTGCTCATGTAGCAGCCCAGTTTTGGAGCCTCAGATAGAGATTGATGAGGGGGCTCCAGCTCAGACCGTTCCAGCGGGACCAGCTCAGGTCCCATAGGGGTTTATTTCTACCCCGGTGATTCAGGATGCTTTGGTCCGATTAGTGGGCCTTATGAAGAGTGTAGCCCAGACCGGCGAACTCCTCGTGGCAGCGGCCGTATCTCAGGCTGGAGGAGGGGTCCATACTCCTACTACCCCCACTCTGGAGCAGGTTACCCCTCAGATTTAGACCCTAGAAGCAAGTCCTGTTGGGGTATTTCAACCAGTTGCTGCAGTAGCGCTTGTTGATGGGGCAGCTATGTCCTCCAATGCCTTGTGGACATTGGACAGGTTCATCAAGCTTTTCCCTGTTCATTTCAGTGGTGCTACTTCAGAGGATCCTCAGGAATATCTTGATAGCTGTCATGAGGTTATTCGGAACTTGGGTATTTTAGAGACCAATGGGGTCGACTTCGCCGCTTTTCAGAAGACTGGTTCCGCCAAGAAATGGTGGAGGGATTATTTGTTGACTTGACCAGCTGGGGAACCTGCTCTAACTTGGGATCAATTTTCACATCTCTTTTTGGAGAAATTTCTTCTTATCACTACTAGAGAGGAGCGCCGCCGCCAGTTTGAGAGTCTTCAGCAGGGCAACATGACTGTCACCTAGTATGAGGCTCGATTTGTGGATTTGGCTCGGCATGATATTCTTTTGTTTCCCACAGAGAGAGAAAGGGTCAGGTATTGAGGTTCTTTCTCACCCGATCAGATTGCAGATGGCTAAGGAGACAGGGAGCAAGATTTCCTTTTACGATGCGACCAATGTGGCCATGAGAGTTGAGATGGTTCTTGGATTGGGAGGTCAGGGTTCGGACAAGAGAACTCGCCATTCCGGTGGATTCAGCGGTGCCTCTTCTGGAGGCGGGGGTACTCAGGGTAGAGGCCATTCTTCCCGGCCATTTCATTCAGTACTTCAGACGTCCCAGGGTGCCTTAGGTGGTCTTGGCTCTTACTTGCCTTATTCTAATTAGCCAGCCTCTATCAGAGCACCTCCTTTATAGAGTTATTATCGTGGTCAGTCGGCTCGTTAGGGTCAGCCTCAGTATCAAGATGGGTGTTATGAGTATGGTGAGTACGGGCATATTCAGAGAGTTTGTTCTAGATTTTTGGGTAATTAGCCTCAGTATCAGAGTTCCCGTGCAATAGTTTCGGCACCAGCTGCAGCACCACCTGCCCAGCCAGCCAGGGGTAGTGGTCAGGTATTCAGAGGTAGAATTCAGAATGTTAGAGGTGGAGGCCAGCCTGCTAGAGGTGGAGGCCAGACCGCTAGAGGTGGAGGTCCACCTGTCAGAGGTCGTCCTAGAGACATGGTTCAGGGTGATGGGGCCCCGCCCCAACTGTATGTATTTCTGGCCAGACCTGAGGTAGATTCTTCCGATACTGTTATCGCAGGTACCATTTCAGTTTGCAAGAGATGCTTCAGTTCTATTCGATCCGGGTCTACTTACTCTTATGTGTCATATTATTTTTCTTCGTATTTGGTTGTGCCCCGTGATTCCTTGAGTGTCCATGTTTATGTGTCTACACTTGTGGGGGATGCTATTGTTGTAGATCGTGTATATCGTTCGTGTGTGGTCGTTATTGAGGGTCTTGAAACTAGTGTGGAACTTTTGCTTCTTGACATGGTTGATTTTGACGTCATATTGGGTATGGATTGGCTGTCACCTTATTATGCCATCTTGGACTATCACGCCAAGACAATTACTTTAGATTTGCCAGGGTTACCTCGGTTGGAGTGGAAAGGGACTCCTGGTCATTCTTCCAGCAGGGTTATTTCTTATATCAAGGCTCGTCGCATGGTTGAGAAGGGGTGTTTGGATTATTTGGCACACATTCGTGATTCTAATGCCAAGGTTTCTTCTATAGATTTGGTGCCTGTTGTTCATGACTTTCTTGAGGTGTTTTTTGCAGACCTGCTGGGGATGCCACCCGATATGGATATTGATTTTTGCATTGATGTGGCTCCGAGCACTCATCCCATTTCTATTCCTCCATACCGGATGACCCCACCAGAAATTAAAGAATTGAAAGAGCAGTTGCAAGACCTGCTTGATAAGGGCTTCATTAGACCTAGTGTCTCGCCCTGAGGTGCACCGATTTTGTTCGTGAAGAAGAAGGATGGATCGATGAGAATGTGTATAGATTACCGGCAGTTGAACAAAGCTACTATCAAGAATAAATATCCATTGCCAAGAATTGATGATTTGTTTGATCAGCTTCAGGGTGCCAGGGTGTTTTCGAAAATTTATTTGAGATCGGGCTACCATCAGTTGAAGATTAGGGCATCTGATGTACCTAAGACAGCCTTTCGGACGAGATATAGGCATTATGAACTTCTGGTGATGTCTTTTGGCTTGACCAATGCTCCCGCAACATTTATGGACTTGATGAATCGAGTTTTCAAGGCTTATATGGATTCCTTCGTAATTGTGTTCATTGATGACATTTTAATATACTCCCACAGTCAGGAGGATCATGAGCAGCACCTCCGGGTAACACTTCAGACTTTGAGAGATAGTCAGTTATATGCAAAAATTTCAAAGTGCGAGTTTTGGTTGGATTCAGTAGCTTTCTTGGGTCACATTGTATCAACAGAGGGTATTCAGGTAGATCATAAGAAGATAGAGGCAGTCAAGAACTAGCATAGACCCACTTCAACCACGGAAATCAGGAGCTTCTTGGGTTTGGCTACTACCGTCGTTTTGTGGAGGGGTTCTCATCTATAGCAGCCTCGATGACGAGATTGACTCAGAAAGGTGCCCAATTAAAATGGTCAGAAGAGTGTGAGGCGAGCTTTCAGAATCTCAAGACATCCTTGACTTAAGCACCGGTGTTGGTGTTACCATCAGGTTCGGGATCTTTCACGGTATATTGTGATGCCTCTCGTGTTGGGAATGAAGCGACATTGATGTAGGAGGGCATGGTGATTGCATATGCGTCTCGCCATTTAAAGGTTCATGAGAAGAATTATCCTGTCCATGACTTAGAGTTGGCAGCTATTGTTCACGTGTTGATGATTTGGAGGCACTATTTTTATGGCGTGCCGTGTGAGGTTTTCACGGATCATCACAGTCTTCAATACTTGTTCAAGCAAAAGGATATTAATTTTAGGCAGAGAAGATGGTTAGAGTTATTGAAATATTATGACGTCACTATATTGTATCATCCGGGGAAGGCCAATATGGTGGCCAATGCATTGAGTAGGAAGGTAGTGAGTATGGGCAGCCTTGCATTAATTCCAGTCGGTGAAAGGACATTAACTTCATATATTCAAACTTTGGCTAATCAGTTCGTGAGGTTGGATAATTCACCCAACATTGTTTTAGCTTGTACAGTCGCTCGATCTTCTTTATTTGAGCATATCAGAGATCGGCAGGATGATGACCTACATTTGATGGTCCTTAGGGACACAGTTCGGCACGGTGGTGCCAAGAAGGTTACAGTTGGAGATGATGGTGTGTTGAGGATGCAGGGTCGTATATGTGTGCCTAATGTTGATGGGCTTCATGAGTTGATCCTTGAGGAGGCTCACAGTTCTAAGTATTCTATTCACCCGGGTGCTGCCAAAATTTACCAGGACCTGCGACAACATTATCAATGGATAAGGATGAAGAAGGATATTGTTGCTTATGTGGCTCGATGCTTGAATTGTCAACATGTGAAGTATAAGCATCAGAGACGCGGTGGATTGCTTATGTAGATAGATATTCCTCACTGGAAGTGGGAGCGTATCACTATGGACTTCGTTGTTGGACTCCCATGGACTCAGAGGAAGTTCAACGCGGTTTGGGTTATTGTGGATAGTCTGACTAAACAGCACATTTCATTCCAGTGGCAAGTACTTATACTTCGGAACGATTGATAGAGATATATATTCGAGAGATTGTTCGCCTTCACAGTGTGCCCGCGTCTATCATTTCTAATTGAGGTACGCAGTTTCCCTCGCACTTTTGGAGGGCAGTTCAGCGTGAGTTGGGTACACGAGTTGAGTTGAGCACATCGTTTCATCCTCAGACGGACGGGCAGTCCGAGCGTACTATTCCGATCTTGGAGGACATGCTCCACGCCTGTGTTGTTGACTTTGGAGGTTCTTGGAATCAGTTCTTGCCGTTAGTAGAGTTTGCCTACAATAACAGCTACCAATCGACCATTCAGATGGCTCCCTACGAGGCATTATATGGTAGACAGTGCAGATCGCCAGTTGGATAGTTTGAGCCGGGAGAGGCTCGATTGTTGGGCACAGACTTAGTTCAGGAGGCCTTGGACAAGGTCAAGATTATACAGGATCGACTTCGCGCATCTCTATCCAGGAAAAAGAGTTATGTCGACCATACGTTTCATGATGTAGCATTTATGGTCGGAGAGAAGGTATTACTTCGGGTATCGCCCAGGAAGGGTGTTATGAGATTCGGGAAGAAGGGCAAGTCGAGCCCTAGGTATATCGAGCCATTTGAGATTATCAAGAGAGTGGGGGAGGTAGCTTATAGACTTGCGTTGCCTCAAGGGTTATCCTCAATTCATCCGGTATTCCATGTGTCTATGCTCAAGAAATATCATGGTGACCCGTCCCACGTGTTAGATTTCAGTACCGTCCAATTGGACAAGGATTTGACTTATGAGGAGGAGCCGGTAGCCATTCTAGACCAACAGGTTTGTCAGTTGAGGTCAAAGAGTTACCCTTCAGTTCAAGTGCAGTGGAAAAGTTAGCCTGTCGAGGCAGCTACTTGGGAGTCCGAGTCGGACATGCGGAGTAGATATCCACACTTGCTCGCCAGTTCAGGCACTTTTCTATGTCCGTTCGAGGACGAACGGTTGTTTTAGAGGTGAGGATTGTGATGACCCAAAGGGTCATATTATGGATTAAAACTCTATTTTGGGCTCATTAGATTTAAAAAGATTAATTTTATTTACCTCGATTTGCATGCGCAGTCCGGGCGTGAATCTGGAAAGCCTTTATGTGAAAATATAAGAAATAATAATTTTTGAGAGTTAAAATTGATTTTTAGTTGACTTTAGTCAGCGCTCTGAGTAAAGGGACCCGGATCCGTATTCTGATGGTTCCGGGAGGTCCACAGTAAAATATGGGACTTGGGCGTATGCCCGGAATTGAATTCCGAGGTCCCTAGCTTTAGAAATTAATTTTTGAAGAGAATTGTTGTGCTGGATTTTTAATGAAATAAAGAATTGAATTAATGCTTGAAATCGTTGGTATCAGGACTGTATTTTGGTTCCGGAGCCCGGTACAGGTTTTTTATAATGTTTAAGTACTATCTGTGAAATTTGGTGGAAATCGAAGTTCATTCGACGTGATTCGGATGTCCAGCTGAGAAAATAGTGAATTTGTAATGTTCTTGAGGAAATCATGAGTTTTGAGTTTAAATTCGTAGTTTTTGATGTTATTATTGTGATATGATCGCACGAACAAGTCCGTATGATATTTTTAGACTTGCATGCATGTTTGGTTTGGAGCCTCGAGTGCTCGGGTGAGTTTTGGAAAGGCTACAGAGCGTTTAGACTTAGAAAAACTCAGTTGGTGCATCTGGTGTCTGTCACCAGGCCTCTGATCTCACAATTGCGAGATCAGACTTCGCAAATGCGAAGTTATCAAGCATGGGAAATGCGATGATTTTGTCGCAAATGCGAACCAAGCCTGGGAAGGCCATCCTCACAAATGCGAGTTTCTGGCCGCTAATGAGAAGGCCTAGTGGTCGCAAATGCGACATCTTTGTCGCAAGTGTGAAGGCTCCACTAATGCAAAGGGTTCGCAGTTGCGATATCCTTCTCGCATTTGCGAGCTTCGCAAATGCGAAGTTCCCGTATCAATTGCGATATCCGCAGCCTGTTAAGTTGGTACTTAGACGGGATTTCACCCATTTTTCAAGTCTCTCAAACCCTAAACCTCCATAGGCGATTTTCCAAAGACCCAAACTTCTCCAAATCATAGGTAAGTGATTCCTAACTAATTCCTTTCAATCTCTTGCAACTTTTAACAATTATTTCAACCTAGAATCTAGAGTTTTCATGGGAAAATTTGTATTTTTGGGTAGAACTTAGGAATTTCAAAATTTGGGAATTTAGACCTTGAATTGAGGTCGGATTCCAAAAGCAATTGTATATCCAGACTTGGGGGAGAATGGGTAAACGGGTTTCGGTCTGAACCTCGAGTTTAGACCAAGCGGGCCCAGGGTCTATTTTTGTATTTTGATGGGAAAACATAGGAAAACCATGATTTCATTAAAGTTAATTCCTTTAGAAATAATTAATGATATTGAACCAATTATGATTAGATTCGAGCGCGTTAGGGGTAAATTCTAAAGGAAAAGCTATGCTTGAGCAGTGAGTGGCCTGCGAAATCGAGGTAAGTGTTTGGTGTAACCTTGACTTGAGGGAATAGGAATCCCCGACTTAAATGCTATGTGAAATTTCATGTGTGTGGTGTATAGGTGAGGTGACGAGTATCTATGCACCACCAAACTATCTGTTTAGCATGTTCCTTTCCTCGTTTCCAATTTATTATATTCCTGGCTTAATTGTTTCACGATCATTGATTCCTCCATGCCTACTTGTTTTGCCTACTTCTTGGTTAGATTTTGTTTCACTTATTTGGAAGTATTAATTGTTCCTTAGTCACATTGTGGTACATTAATGGTTGAGTTGGTTGTTAGTGTTTCATGATACATTTCAGTTGGTTTCGTTGTGTAGTGATAATTGGTGAAGTTTCTGAATAGTACAACTTTCTGTTTACAAGGGTTGAGACATGATTTTGAAAGACTTTGATCTAAATTGTGAAACCTTTTATAAATGATGATATGAGATTGGCTGGTGGGAGCGGGTTGCACGCTGCAACATGGATTAATAAGGGTGGACAGGTGGGATTGGGTTGCACGCCGCAACAGAAGAAATAAGGGTGATATATATATAGGGAGGAGCAATAAGGGTGGACAGGTGGGATTGGGTTGCACGCCGCAACAGAAGAAATAAGGGTGATATATATATAGGGAGGAGCAATAAGGGTGGACAGGTAGGATCAGATTTCATGCCGCAACAAGGAGTGATAAGGGAGAATATATTCATATTTTACTAGTTATAAAATAAAGACTGGAATACTCACTATTTTACTGCTGCCATTTCATATTCCGCTCTGAATGTTATTTAAATTGAAACTTGGAAATTTTCGTAAGAATTGGTTATAGCCGAGATTTGGAAAAGTCAGCTGAGTCATTTTATTAATTGCTGCAAGTTATTATTTATTTAATTAATGAATACCCTTCTTGATTTATCATACATCGTATTTAGGTTATATTATAAATACCCCGGCGTAGCCTCGTCATTACCTCGTCGAGGTTAGGCTCGGCACTTACCAGTACATGGGGTCAGTTGTACTGATACCGCACTCTGCACTTCTTGTGCAGATCCAAGTTTCGGCCAGAGTTGATTTTTGAGTAGTAGTTGATCATTCGTACGGAGACACGAGGTAGATCTATTGGCCTCCGCAGATTCTTGAAGTCTTCCCCACATTATTTTAGTTACTATTTTACTTCATTCAAAATAGATATATATTTTCTTTCAGCCAAATACTTGTAGTATTCTTTGATAGTTCGTGAATTGTGACACCAAATCCTAGGTAGCTAGATATTTGTATTAGTTTCGAGTTTCGTTTCATTATTTCACACATTATTTTGGATTTATTTATTGGATATTATTAGATCTAGTATTATGTTTTAATTGTTTTAAACGTTGGATCCCTCTAAGATTGTCTTGCCTAGCAAGTATGGTGTTAGGCGTCATTATGATCCCGAGGGTTGGGAATTTGGGTCGTGACAGAAGCAATGTATCTTTCCATGGAACCTATTGTTGGAGCTCCTCTAACAGCATACATAATTAATGCTTGTTTCCACTTTTGAGTTTCCTCCTCGATTTGTTCCTTGCAAAGATCCACAATTACCTCACCATTTTTAAGAGTTGGCGCGTTAAAACTCAGATCCATTCCTTTTGCTGCAAAATTCGATCCCATGAACAAATTTGCCCACTGCTTCTAGCCTTTTTTAGCCTCCATATGAGGCAAATTCACTTGAGGTTGAGTTATCTCTGCTGTAGTCCCTTTTTCCCTCAATTCTCCAGTAATTGTTACATAATTCATACCATTTGTTGCATTTTTACTTACACTAGGGCTTGCATGTTTCATCGGACCTTCAAGATCTACTTTACCACTATGAATGACCTTATCCAGTGGAGTTTTCATACCTTCCCTTGTGGCTGACAATGGCGGCCACTGTTCCATTGATGCTTCCCCTGATTCTCTGACCGTATTGCTCTCATTCCTCGAACTTTGAGTGCTCGTTCCTGTGTAGTAAACTACTTGACTCGTGGTTACAGTTTTCTTCGGCTGTTCCCTCCCCATGGCAGACCAGCGTAGGTTAGCACATGCACACTAACGTACGCTAAGAGAGAAGTGCTTCTCTTAAAATAAAATAAAAATAAATTTTATTTGATCTTAAAATAAAATAAAGCAACTAAAGAATACTTAAAAATACTATTGATAAATGTAGACTATTTTAGAACAGTAATCAATTAAATTTCAGGAGTAAGAAAAATATATTTCTATTTACATTATAATTAAAACTGATAAATAAGAATACTAAGTCAAGTGACAAGCTAATAAAAGGTTACATCACAACGTAACAGTTCTAAGTATAAAATTTGCAATAATGATAAATAATGAACTAAAAGGAGGAAAAGTAAAAATAAATAAATAAATAAGTTGGTAAAAAATAGAAGGACAAGTCTTATTTAAATTTGAGATGAGAAAGCATTTTAAATTATGATGAGAAAAGCCATACATGCAATGGACAATACAACGTAACTAAAATCTTAGCAAATGAAGTAAACTTTGGATGAATTCAAAATCATAATTTATTATTAAATAAGTATTATTTTGATTTTATATAGTAGAATTCTAAGGAAAAAATAATTAAAATATCATAATAGAAAAATATACAAAAGGGAAGATATAAATAGAGTGAGGATATCTATGCTTTGATTTGATCTTAAATTAAAATAAAGTAACCCAAGAATTAAAAATACTATTGATGAATTTAGACTATTTAAGAACAATGATAAATTAAATTTGAAGAGTAAGAAAAAGAAATTTCTATTTGCATTATAACTAAAAATAATAAATAAAAATACTAAGTCAAGTGGCAAGCTAATAAAAAATTACTATCATAATGTAACAATTCTATGTATGAAATTTGCAATAATGATAGACAGTGAACTAAAAGGAGGAAAAAGTAAAAAATAAATAGGTTGTAAAAATATAGAAGGATAAGTCTTATTTAAATTTGAGATGCGAAATCAATTTTGAATTATGATGAGAAAAGTCATACATACAATGGATAATACTATGTAACTAAAATCTCAGCAAATGAAGTAAAAAATATCAGATAATAAAAAAAAGTTTAAGCAACAAAATAATATTAAATAAAATATAGAACTAAATCAATTTTAAAATCAAAATTTAAATTTTATGTTGAAAAACATTTAGGAATAATATATATATATATATAATAAAGAAAATGAAGAACTGAAAAGTTATTCGATAGCTGTATGGATCTTTTTCAAAATTCTTAAGATTCTTAGGTATGTTTCACCAGATAACAAGAAGGTAGTTAAAATCTAATCCAAGAAATATGATATAATGTACTCAACAAGTTAGGTCACATAACATGATTAATATTCTCTGCGCATCACGCGGGTAGTAGCACTAATTATTTTTAAAGTAGATAAATTTATAATTACTAAAAAATGGCCCTCCAAACTTATGGGGCCTAAAGCCCTTGCTTTACCCACTTGGGCCTTCAGCCGCCGCTGAACGCTTCTTCTTCATCTTCTCCTGGGGCAAATGATAGTCATTCTCAGAGATGCTATTTAGAGATTAGTCAGTACTTATTTTGTCATGAAATTTTAAATAAAAAATCTTAATTTCAGGTTATTTTTGTCCCGAAAATTTGAATTGAAAAACTAAAATCCAAGACGTACTGGCTATATCTTTAAATAACAGCCCTTTAGAGTGGCTACTTGATGTCATTTCTACACTTCTCCTTCTCCCCCTCGAAGTCTAGTCTCTAAGACACCCAAAGTTCGCAAATGTTTGGCATACTATACTATATATTAATGGAAATTCCACCTCCTATAGCAAAGATATACAACCTATTCATTATAAATTAAAATTATTTTATAATATTATTTTCTATAGCTACCTTTTATATTATATAGCAAAATAAGTATTTATGGTATATACTACCATTGAGGCATGAAATAAGGCATGAAATGCGTTATTTATGTTTTTCCTCTCTCTTAAACAGCGGGACATACCTATTTTTAAGGTGATTGTCGTTACTGTATTCATGAATACATGGCGCGAATATATGTGAATACATGCGCCTACAGCTGGACTGCCCTGATTTTAAGCTCTTTTTACTACTGTATTCATGAATACAGTAGCGTGAATACATATGAATACATGCCCGTATAGCTGGACTGCCCTAATTTTAGACACTTTTTGCTACTGTATTCATGAATACATGGCGCAAATACATGTGAATACATGCGCGTATTGGACTACGTTGATTATAGGCGCTTTTAACTGGTGTATTCATGAATACATAAGCGTGAATATAGTGAATATACTACCGTAACAATTGAATAGTAGATGTAAGAAGTAATTATATATATGGTAGCTATAAGAAGTCAATCGCCACTAAACAATAGTGCATTCTGAAAATTCCTCTATATTAATACCAATTTGCCTTTTTTTTACAATCCCTTGCTGTATCTGTATAATATTTTGGAAAAAATATTGTAAATATTATTAAATTAAATATTTGTACTATAAAATAAAATTCTAAAAAACAAAGTTATGAAAATTAGAATGTTGGTCTTATTTATCTAGCTCAATAAATGAAGAAATATGTTTTATTGTGATTTTTGGTGTTTTATAATTTTATTTAGTTTGTAACTTGGTTGCCTATCGATAATGAAACCGGTAGTCTTTTGAGAGAAAAAAATTAAATTATTGTATTAATAAACTACCTTTGTGTTCATATACTTGTCACTTGTCAGGAAATATAGACGACTGTTTCTTGCTAAGATGATAATTTTTAATAATGTTTTGGTTATTAGAATTGAATGTTACAGCGAGGGTATTATATATGGTTAAAACCGGACCCACCTGATTTTACTATTTGACCGAGGCCAGGGAGTCGCATCGAGGTTCGGCCCCATAGTGGTTCAGATCGAAGCACAAAGACAAGATACCGAGTTTAGGGATTCAAGATACCTGTTGAGAACGAGGTCAGTAACAATCGAGACCAAATGAGGCTGACATCGAGCAGGATCGAAGATAGAATGATAATGGAAAGGCGAGATATTCGTGAAAGGTCAAAGATCGTGGCTGAAATCTCAGAATGGACCAAATCAGGAACGACAATTAGCTAATCATGGGATTTCCTTCTGTAATTAGAGTCATACCATAAGTAGAATCCCTCTACTATATAAAGAGGAGTTCTAATCATTTGTAAGACACATTGTTCACAAATATCTAAGCAATATAATTCTCTTTCTCGTTTATATTTCATCAGCTTGTGATATTTTTAAACTGTTCTTGCACCAATCAGTTCGAGGGTACTCTAACTCTAGGACTGAGTTCTATTAGAACACTGGTTTACTTTACTTTTTTGTTGATTACTATTATTAATCTTCATATTTATCAGTTGGTGTTAAGTAAGATCTATTTTTAAAACCACCTTATAAGTTTAATTGTTATCCAGTTTTAAGGGTAAACAGTTTGGCGCCCACCGTGGGGCTAAGGATATTAGTGATTGCTTAATACTAATTCCGATAAAACACACTGCTTTATACCTGTTCTTGTAAGAATCTTTGTTTTCAGGATAAACATGTCAAACTCACACGCATCACCTACACATGGTGACAACGGCCTCGGATATCATGGGGAAAATGACAATATAGCTGCCCCAGGGATCGTGGTGCCACAGGCTCACCTCCAGGGAACACCAATTGCGGATATCAGTTCACATATCGCCCTAAATGCAAATTTGGGCGCTGATCCCGAAGGTAGCGTACGCAGAGAAATTCGATCAGGTGGTCGAGGTACGCAGGGCGGCGAAGATGGTGGAGTTAGCCTCCAATTGATATTCGAGATGCAACAAACTCAACGAGCTGCTATAGCACAACTACAAAATCAACACCGTGCACCAAGTGAGGTTGAATCTGAGCCTCCACGAGAAGTTATTCACAGGGCCGAACCTGTAGCGGAGAGATCGAATGCCAATGAACCGGGGACTGACCCCGCCATTATGAAAATGCTTGAGGAACTCACTAAGCAAATTGAACCAGGAGAAAAGAAAATCGTGGCAAACGACTAAAAGGTAGAAACATACAACTCCCGGGTTGACCAAATACTGGGGGCACCACCGATTTTAAAAGGTTTGGATTCGAAGAAGTTCGTGCAGAAACCTTTCCCCCCAGGTGCGGCCATAAAGCCCATTTTGAAGAAATTCTGCATGAAGGAAATCCCCAAATACAATGGGAGCACCGATCCTAATGAGCATGTTACCTCTTATACATGCGCAATAGAGGGGAATGACTTAGAAGATGATGAGATTGAATCTGTTCTACTAAAGAAATTTGGAGAAACTCTGTCGAAAGGGGAAATGATATGGTATCACAATCTGTCACCTAATTTCCATCGATTCCCTTGCTTTGCTTGCAGATTCCTTCGTGAAGGCACACGCCGGAGCAATAAAGGTTGTGACTAGGAAGTCAGAACTCTTTAAAGTGAAACAAAGGGATAAAAAAATGTTAAGGGAATTCGTATCTCAGTTCCAGATGGAACGCATGGACCTACCCCCGGTCACAAATGATTAGGCTGTTCAGGATTTCACCCAAGGTTTGAACGAACGAAGTTCGGTAGCATCACGACAGTTGAAGCAGAATTTAATTGAATATCCAGTAGTGACCTGGGCCGATGTGCATAATCCGTACCAGTCAAAGATGAGGGTCGAGGATGATCAATTGGGGACCTCTTCCGGTTTCGTCCATCCAAACAGACCCGTTGGCAGATTTCAAAGGAGCATCGGCAGAGAACCCTGATCGAATAGAGATCGATATCAACCATACAATGCAGATTGTAGAAACAACGGCCCATGACGTAATCCCGTGTGAAATGATCGAAGGAACGATTGAGGACAGAGTTCTTGAGGGCTCATGAGCAAAAGTGGCTTCGATAAACATGTCGATCCCACAGAAGCACCACGATTATCAGAATACAACTTCAGCATTGACGCGTCAGGTATTGTATCAGCCATTGGAAAAATCAAAGATACTAGATGGCCTAGACCTTTACAGACCTATCCATTCCGAACAAACCCCAACCAAATATGCAAATACCATGGTACCCATGGTTATAGAACCGAACACTGTAGACAGTTGAGAGAGGAGGTGGCCCGTCTATTCAATGAAGGGAACCTTCGAGAATTCTTGAGTGACCGAGCTAAAAATCACTTCAGAGACAGGGATACAAACAGGAAAAACGAAGAGGAGGAACCACAACATGTGATACATTTGATCGTTGGTGGGGTCGACATACCACAATGGCCCGTGTTCAAATGCACCAAGATATCGATTACCAGCGAGAAACGGACTCGTGACTATGTACCAGAAGGCACTATGTTGTTCGCTGACGAGGAAGCAGAGGGGATCTCACAACCCCATAATGATGCATTGGTAATCTCTATACTTATGAATAAAATTCAAGTTAAACGTGTTTTAATTTATCCAAGGAGCTCGAAAAATATTATTCAATCAAGGGTCGTGGAGCAGCTCGGCCTACAGGACCAGATCGTGCCCGCAGCTAGGGTTCTCAATGGTTTCAACATGGAAAGTGAAACAACTAAAGGTGAAATCATCTTACCAGTAAACGTAGCTGAACTATTCAAGAAACCAAGTTCCATGTGATCGAGGGCGATATGAGATACAACGCCCTGCTCGGAAGACCCTGGATTCACAACATGAGGGCAGTCCCTTCAACCCTTCACCAAATGCTAAAATTCCCGACGCTGGATGGATTAAAAACAATGTATGGGAAAAAAATTCTACCAAATAAATGTTTGCGGTCGATGAAGTAATACCAATATCGACACTCTCAAAGGGATCGGAGTCAAATGGAAAAAATAGGTTAAATAGCAACCACATGCACCGGCCTCGACTCAGTTGGAGAAGCAGGGAACAGATGAGGACGATAACTACTGGATCCCTCTATCCTTCATAATCCCCGAGGATTCCAACCCTACCAAATCGACAGACGAAGAGCTGGAGCAAATTATACTGATCGAGTACCTACCCGAGCGAAAGGTATAGATGGGCACATGCTTAAGCCCTGAGCTCAGGGAAAAACTCATTAAATTCCTTATCGATAATATGGATTGTTTTGCTTGGTCCTATCTTGACATGACAGGGATCCTACCGGAGATCACTACCCATCGATTGAGCTTGGACCCGAAGTTCTGACCTGTAAAGCAAAAGAGAAGGCCCCTGTCCAAGGTAAAACATGCATTCATCAGGAACGAGGTAACCAAACTTCTCAAAATAGGATCCTTTCGGGAAGTAAAATATCCCGAATGGTTAGCAAATGTAGTTGTAGTCCCTAAAAAAGGGAACAAACTTAGAATGTGCGTATTGCTATAAGGATTTAAACAAAGCATGTCCTAAAAAATCTTTTCCTCTGTCGAATATCGATTGCATGATCGATGCCATGGCCGGCCACGAGATCCTTAGTTTTCTCGATGCTTACTCCGGGTAAAATCAAATACAAATGAACCCAGAGGATCAGGAAAAGACTTTGTTCATCACTAAGTACGACACCTATTGTTATAATGTAATGCCGTTTGGGCTATAAAATGCTGGTGCTACTTACCAACACCTAGTAAATCGAATGTTCGAAGAACAAATAAGTAAATCAATAGAGGTCTATATTGACGATATGCTGGTTAAGTCCCTGCAAGCAGAGGACCATTTGAAACATTTTTAGGAGACCTTCGATATACTAAGGAAGTACAACATGATGCTCAATTTGGATTTTGGAGAAATGTGCATTCGGAGATTCGGGCAAGTTCCTCGACTTTATGGTGTCAAATAAGGTGATCGAGATCAACCCCAATAAAATCAAGGCAATCGAAGACATCACAGTCATGGAAAATGTTAAGGCCGTACAAAGATTAACGGGGCGCATAGCCGCCCTAGGCCGATTCATCTCGAGGTCTTCAGATAGGAGTCATCGGTTCTTCTCACTACTCAAAAAGAAGAACCCGGAATGCCAACAAGAATTAGAAAAATTTAAGTGGTACCTCGCATGCCCGCCACTGCTTCATACTCCGAAAGCGAACGAGCAAATCTACTTGTACTTAGCAGTCTCGGAAGTCACGGTAAGTGGGGTCCTAGTTCAAGAGGAGCAATGTACGCAATTTCCTGTTTACTATGTTAGTCGAATTTTAGGTTAGGCCGAGACTCGGTACCCACACTTACAAAAGTTAGTGCTTGTCCTAATAAGTGCCTCCAAGAAATTAAAATCATATTTTCAATGTCACTCAATTTGTGTGGTGACCACTTATACTCTTCGCAATATTTTACATAAGCCCGAACTCTCGGGCCGATTGGCAAAATGGGCTGTCGAAATCAGTGGGTACGATATCGAGTATCAACCCCGAACGACCATCAAGTCTCAAATCTTAGCAAACTTCATGGCCGACTTTATGCCAGCCCTCGTACCCGAGGTCAAAAAGGAAATATTATTGAAAACAGGTCCATCATCGGGGGTGTGGACCCTCTTCACAGACGGCGCTTCAAACGTGAAGGGGTCCGGGCTAGGCATCATTTTGAAGATGCCCACGGGCAATAGAATTAGGAAACCTATCAAAACTTCCAAGTTGACAAACAATGAGGCCGAGTATGAGGCCATGATTGTGGGTCTCGAGCTAGCTAAGAGTTTGGGAGCAGAGGTCATCAAGGCCAAATGCGACTCCTTACTTGTGGTAAACCAAGTCAACAGAACTTTCGAAGTTTGAGAAGATCGAATATAGAGGTACTTGGAAAAACTACAGGTGACTCTATATCGGTTTAAAGAATGGATCCTACAGCATGTACCTCGAGAACAAAATAGCGAGGTTGATGCCCTTGAAAATTTGGGGTCATCAGTCGAAGACAACGAGATTAGCTTGGGGAGTGTCGTACAACTTTCGAGGTTAGTAATCGAAGAAGGACACACCGAAATAAACTCCACAAGTCTAACCTGGGATTAGAGGATAAATATATCGAGTACCTAAAGAACGGGAAGCTTCCATCGGATCCTAAGGAATCAAGAACGCTATGTATGAAGGCTGCATGGTTCACATTGGCCGAAGATGGAACACTGTATAGAAGGATGTTCGATGGACCGTTGGCAGTATGCTTGGGTCCAGGAGATACTGACTGTATCCTACGGGAAATTCATGAAGGCACCTGCGTGAGTTCCGGTGCTGAGGCATTAGTTCATAAAATTATCAGAGCCAGATACAATTGGGTCGGTATGGAAAAAGATACAAAAGAATTTGTTCGGAAATGCGATAAATGTCAAAGATATGCGGCAATGATTCATCAACCCGGGGAGCAACTCCACTCAGTCTTATCCCCATGGCCATTCATAAAATGGGGAATGGATATCATAGGCCCCCTACCATCGGCCCCAGATAAAGCTAAATTCATTTTATTTATGACTGACTATTTCTCTATGTGGGTTGAAGCATAGGCCTTCGAGAAATTCAGAGAAAAAGAAGTAATAAACTTCATCTAGGACCACATTATATGCCGATTCAAGATGCCTGCTGATATCGTCTGCGATAATGGAAAGAAATTTATCGGTAGCAAAGCAACAAAGTTTCTCGAAGACCACAAGATAAAAAGGATCCTGTCAACGCCATATCATCCTAGAGGGAATCGACATGACAAATCGACGAACAAGACCATCATTCAAAATCTAAAGAAAAGATTGAACGACACTAAGGAAAATGGAGAGAAATATTTCTTGATGTCATTTGGGCATATCGAACAACGTCAAAATCCAGTACGGGGGCAACACCGTTCTCTTTAGTCTACGGCGCCGAAGCTCTGATCCCAGTCGAAGTCGGGGTACCTAGTGTCAGGTTTTGGTATGCAACGGAAGAGTCAAATTATGAGGCTATGAATACAAGCCTCGAATTGTTAGATAAAAAATGGGAAGCCGGCCATGTTCGAATGGCCGCACCAAAGCAGCAGATCGAAAGGTACTACAACTGAAGAGCCAATCTTCGACACTTTAAAATTGGGGACTTGGTTATGAGAAAGGTCACCCTCAACACTCGAGACCCAACCGAAGGAAAACTTGGCCCGAACTTGGAAGGACCGTATCAGGTCATCGATATCATTGGAAAGGGGTCCTACAAACTTTGCACGATGAACAACGAACAATTACCAAACAATTGGAACATATCACTACACAAGTGATACTAATGCTAAGGTACGACCTTCTCCATATTCATTTATATTTTATACTAACCATCTGTAGCTTTTTAATCAAAGACATAAAGGATTCTTCAAACACAAACTCTTTAGGTCTGAAAGCACGCGTTGCACTTTTTTTCCCTTAGATCATTTTTTTTTCAAATGGGTTTTTCCGACGAGGTTTTTAACGAGGTAACCATTTTTCGTGCTAATTTAGAGAAATCCAACAGTATTTGAGGCTTCTTTACAATCAACCTCGAATATTGGGGGGCATCACCCACTGATTATTACAAGGGAAGTACCTCGTGTCAACATGGTCTCGATAGGAAAATTTTATAAATGGCCAAACGGTCGAATGAACAATTTCATAATCTATTGAAAGAAATAGTTTTCCTTGCCAGATATTCCATGCCTTAGAGAAATTTTTACTTTACAATTTCATACTTGTGATCTATTGTGGAAACTGGCTTAAGGGTCGATCGCAACTAAAGTTCGAACAATTGACCCCGCACTCGGGGACTACCATCTAAAAAATCGACACGATCAAACTACTAAAACCTCGAGATCATAAGACTTTAAAAAGGCAACCCTCGACTTTATAGGCCACGGCCACCGCACCGGGGACTAACACTTCGAACAAATTCGAAGTATAATCGGGAATCAAGCTCAAGAGCCAAATCCTAAGTTAAACTCTACGACTAAACTAACACGGTTTGGAGATATCCAAATTCCGTAATAAAAACAGGCCTTCGAATACCTTTATAAATCGGTTAAAAAGGCTAACCTCGGCAAAATGACATAAGGGTTTCGATAACATCAACCCTCAAAAAACCCTACGGGGTATCAAATTGTTTGAATCCTCGAACAATTTTGTTCTAAGGAATAACAAAGAAAAGGGTTTCGATAACACCAACCATAAAAAAACGTAATGGGTACAGATTTATCTTGTGCTAAGGCATGAGTAATTCTTAAATGATTAACCTTTTAAGTCGAAAAAGGGAAAAAACCATCATTTTGAGGCCATATCGGCCCAATTCAAGAGCCTAAGGGCCATTTTATTTTTTGAGTTCGAGAAATCATCCTCACTCAACTAAAACCTAAGGATCATCCTACTTCGAGTTCGAGCAAGTACTCACTCGATTATGAAAACTACGCTAGTCCGACTTCGATCAAATTGCCTAAGCTTCGAACTAACAAAATTTTCATAGGGCATTAGTGAATCAGAATTTTCACAAGTCAGAAGTTGAAATGAAGAAAAGACAAAGAGAAAAGAAATAGTTTATATATATGAAGGTATTTACAAAGGACCGATCAAGGTCCTGCACAAAAAATTCAAACAAGGCTAGACAGAAATGTTCAAAATACAAAGGTTCCTAACTATTCTCAGGGGCAGCTTCTCCATCGGGGTTCCCCAATTCTCGGAACCGCTCTTGGGGTCATCATCATCATCTTCATCATCAGAAGAGGACAACACTCTAGCATCAGCCTCATGCTATTTAGCCTTTATTATCTCGTCGGTAAGATCGAAACCTCGAGCATGCATCTCCTAGAGGGTTTCCCTCCGAGATTGGCATTTGGTGAATTCAACAATCCAATGTGCTCAAGTTTGAGTGGTCTCGACAGAATCTTTTGTTTGGCCTTGAGCAACTTCAACATTGAATCGTTAGACGGCCATGTTCGCCTCCGCATCATCTTTATCTTTCTCTGCCACAGACTTGGCCCTTGCAAGTTCGACGTCCAGCTGAGCCTCGAGCTCTTATATTTTCTTGGCCTGAGTCAAGCTTTTCTCCTTCATGCTCCGAAGCTAATTCTCGACTGATGATAACTAGGTTCAAGCAGGCTCTTTCTCCGAGGCGAGGCAGTCCATATTTTCCTTCCACCCAAGGTCTCCGCCTTCATCATGTTGGCCTCTTCACGGAACTGCTCGATCCTCTCAACCTTATGCTACAGCTCTGAGACTGAAATGTTAGCCACCATTACTGAATCAAGCCCATTAGCTTTTAAGATTATCATTACCTGCTCGATCAGGTCGGCTTGATCCTTGTGAGCCCTAACCAACTCGGCTCTGAGGTCCTTGATCTCCTCTTCTTTCTGCCCGCAGAGAAGTTTGAGGGCATTCCTTTCCTCTGAGATCCCTTGAAGGTCGGCTTCACATCGGCTCAGCTCTGCTCGAGATTTTGAAAATGCCTCCAGATGGAGTGCCAAGGACTCTACGGAAAGAAGAAAAGAAATCAGACATGAAAAGAAGAAATAAATGTAAAGTGTGATGTCAACAAGGGGAGTTGAGGTTTACCTGATTCAGGATTTTTTGAAACTCATCAAAGAGACTCGATGCTTCACTATGGATGTAGCATCTTTGACTAGCCTCTTCAACCCCGATAAAGCAATCTCGGAAGGGATTCTCCCTTTTAGGGGTTCCGTCTACCTCGGGGGCCCTCATAGCTTGCCCCCCCCCCCGAATTGCCTCATCGGAAAATGCAGGCAGAGTCGGAGAATATCCAATTTCAATTTCCCCAAGTGGGTCTCTTGGGGAATTCTCTTTGCTTCGAAGGGCCTCAAAGCCGACCCCTTCAGATGCACCCGCCTTTTGCTCATTTCGGTGGGGGGCATCTTTGATCTACGACTACTCGGGACTTTCCCCAAGTCCTTTTCCAAGATCCCCTCAGCTAGCGGAGGGATCTCATCGACCACCACCAATTTAGCGGCCTCGATGGTCTTCTTCACTCAGGCCACCAGTATGGAGTTGTCTTCTTTTTCTTCTTCTTCTTTCTCTCTTAGCCGCTGAAGTACATATGCGGGAAGAGCAATGGTATCCTTCTTCGACTTACAAACCGGGGTTTTTTTGGGCTTTGAGACCTCAGAGGTTGAGGTCCATTTCCTCTTATTATCCTTCGCCTGTTTCAAAACAGGGGCCGAGGTCTCCTCTTCTCCAGACGGGGGCTTCATGACCGCATCTTTACCCAGGATTATACACGAGAAAATTGAATAAGTATAATAAGGATATATCTTGATCAAATCATCAGATACATGAAAAGGGGCTTACCATGATTCTTGGCCTCCTATCGGCCTTTTGCTAAATTGCACCATGAGCGCTCGGCGTACGTAAAGGTCGAGGCCAGTTTCTGAACCCAGATCTCGAGGTCAGGAATCGCACCGGGAATCCAAGAAACCGCTACATCATGGAAAAAGACATTAATGAGAAAAAGCGAAGGAATGAAACAATACATGGAAGCTAACAGTGAGATAGTACTCTGGATTCATGTTCTATTTCTCAGGATATGGCATCTTCTCTGCCGGGATTAGGTCGGAAGTCCTCACTCGAATGAACCGGCCCATCCAGTCTCGATCCTTGTCCGCATCTATTCTCGAGAACAGCACCTTGGTAGCTCGATGCTGGATTTTTATTAACCTGCCTCGATAGAGGTGGGGATTGTACAATATGATGAGGTGGTCGAGGGTGAAAGACATCCCCTCGACTTTGCTCGCGAATAATCTGAGCAGAATGACAATTCATCAAAGGGAGAGATGGACTTTTCCCAGGGTTATCCGGTACTTACGCAAAAATCAATGACGACGGGGTCGAGGGTCCTAGCGTGAAAGGGTAAGTGTAAACACTCAGAAACTCTTCTGCGTGGGTGGTGATATCCTCTTCGGGGGTTGGAATCACCATATCTTTGCCTTCCCAGCTTCATTCTCTCTTTACCTGCTTGAGGAAGGTCTCAGTTATCGAGCATATGTACCTTGACGTTGGCTCGCATCGATTAGGGACCGAGGAAATTTTCTCGATCTTAAAGTCGGAAGTAAGGACGCACCCTCCGGGAAAACACTCCTCAGGGCGCGACTCCACCTGTGTTTTGTCACCGGCCGACCGCGATGAAGAAGCATTTTCCTTTTGGAGAACTGTTTTTGAATTTTCTCCATTCTTGTTTGAGTTTGAAGAAGAAATAAGATGACAGAATTTGATGTTTAAGAAGAGGTTAACGACAAAACTTGAAAATCTTGCAGAAGGGAGGAACTTAGAAGATGGGAAAAGCTTTGGAGATTATAGAAGGTTAAAGGTAAAGTTTGAAAGAATGTAAAAAGAGGCATATTTATTGGATTCACAGCGACGGCTCAAAACAACCAGTGGACGACCATCAACTGACATACATTAATACCTTGGGAAACTGTACCGAAGGGACGTTTCGGTCACTTCTGCCGCGTACATCACGAGGGTGACCTCATGACAGGCTAGGGTAAAAATCGAAGGCTCAATTCATTTCTTGTCATTTCACTCCAAATAACAAGGGGACTATCTGTATACAGTTAAAACCAGACCCACCCGATTTTACTATTTGACTGAGGCCAAGGAGTCGTATCAAGGTTCGGCCCCATAGTGGTTCAGACTGAAGCACGAAGACGAGATGCCGAGTTTTGGGATTCGAGATACCTGTTGAGAACAAGGAAAATAATAATCGAGACCAAATGAGGCAGACATCGAGAATAATCGAAGATAGCATGATAATTGAAAGGCGAGATATCTGTGACAGGTCGAAGATCATGGCGGAAATCTCAGAACGGAGCAAATCAGGAACAAAAAATTAACTAATCATGGGATTTTATTTCTGTAATTAGAGTTATACCATAAGTAGAATTCCTCTACTATAAAAAGAGGAGTTCTAATCATTTGTAAGACACATTGTTCACATATGTCAAAGCAATATAATTCTCTTTCTCGTTTATATTATTGTTCATCAGCTTGTTATATTTTTAAATCGTTCTTGGACTAATCAGTTCGAGGGTACTCTAACTCGAGGGCTGAAATCTATTCAAACACTGGTTTGCTTTACTTTATTGTTGATTACTATTATTTATCTTCATATTTATCAGTTGGTGTTAAGTGAAATCATGTATCTTTAAAACCACCTTATAAGTTTAATGGTTAGCCAATTTTAAGGGAAACATGAATATATCGTGGTACTTTAATTTATAGTCTTTCATATTATTTATAATAAACTCTTAGTATTTATTTCAATACTTTTTTTAACCTTAAATTTTATTATTATAAGTTTTAATTTTTATATTATTTTTGCTAATATAAAGATTAATATATTTAAAGATTCATACGCCCCTTGTCTGGAGGGTGGCGCCTTGTCCAAACCTATGTAAAAAAAAATGGTATTTTATGTTTAATTTTTTATTGTCTACTAGGATAAAGTGTTAATTTTCTTGCTCGGTTTCTCGTTGCTAGGTCTTTGAAAATTAAAGGGGAAAAAAGGTCTTTTGAATTCACACTATCCCACCTTAACTGTTGGATTCAGATAGTGTTTAAAGAAGGAAACTCTCATTTGGCTTGGCATAATATGTAACAAGCAATAACCCCTTGTTTTGAGTTTTAACACCCCATTTCGTGTTTTGACACTCTTCATAGGTTCCTATTATATTTTTAGATTTGTTGGTATGTTTGATTTGTGACCCGAGGGGTTGGGGGTTGATTCGGCACGTTTTGGAAACTTTTAGCTGTTGTAGACTTTTTGCTAGATCATCGTGGTCACTAAGCTTGTCCCTTGGTTGGAAATCTAAAACTAGGTTATAAAGTTTCAAAACTTAGAATGCACAGTCATGCAAACTTCGTGCATGTGGCTGCACATAATTGGCATGTGCAGTAAAAACAAACTATAACCGAAGGATTGAAATACCCTAAACAACAATTTAGGCACAAGTGAAAAATTCGACAAATGCTATATCGAAGAAATTTGTCAAATGAAAGAGAGAACGGGGTAGGATAATTTTTCATTCACTCATAAACTCTTGAATCTCTCTATATCTGAGCTACTACATCTCTAACCTTAAAGAATATGTAGAAGCACCCTATTTATAATACTAGAAACCAAATTTGACTAGAAGCTAAAAAACATATTTCTACGTGATTTTGACTGCAAATCCTAACTAGATATGAACTAAATAAACGAAAAAGGTTCAAAAATGTCATTTCACTGTTTGAAATTGGACAAGTATACCCTCCGTCAAAAGTTGGTATCTACTCCGCACTTGTAGTGACCAAAAGGGCTCATTTTTTCCTCTATCACTAACAGATGCATTTTAAATCCACGTGGAATAACTTTTTGATTTTTAAGTTCATTATCACGACCTGAACTCCCACCATCGGGACCGTGATGGCGCCCAACGTTGCACTCGCTAGCCAAGCCAACATTAGAGAATTACAACATAAAAATGTTAAAACTTGCGGCGAATTACTAAAATTCAGCACATGATAACTTAATAAAGAAACAAAATTCACAACAACACCGTACATAGGCATTATATATATAAATCTATCCATGATCTTGAGTCACATCTCACAGAATACTATGATGTATCTACAAGTATTTGGTTGAAGAAAAATGTACAACTGTTTATGACTCAAAGGAAAACAGTAAAATGATCAGATAGGAGGGGACTCCAGGAATCTACGGACGTCGGCAGATCTACCTTGGGTCTCCGAGTAAAGAAGTCAACAACAAAGCTCGGAATTAGTTCAGACTGACACCTGGATTTGCACAGAAAGTGCAGAGTGCAGCATATGTACAGCCAACCCCATGTACTGGTAAGGACAGCCTAACCTCAGCGAGGTAGTGACGAGGCTAGGACAATACACCCATATATAAATTGTGCAGTATAACCATACAAGTAGAAATAATAGTAATCAAAGAAATAATTGGAAGGGAAAATGTTGAGGGGTTCACAATGTAAGGAATAAGAAGCATGAATAAGACAGAATAAATCAACATGCCTTAAACGAAATAAATAAGTAAAAATAGTAAAGGAAATTACACGGCATCACCCTTCATGATTTTACTCTCAATCCTACCATATGAATAATAGAACGGCATGACATCACTCTTCGTGCATTATCACTCACAAGACATGGCACAGCATCACCCTTCGTGCGTTATCACTCACAAACATGGCATGGCATCATCCTTCATGCATTAACACTCACTCACAAACATTGCACGGCATCACCCTTCGTGATTTACTCTCCTCCTTACCAAACAAATATCAATAACACGGAGGGACATAAATAGCATAAATCGGTCTTACTTCAATATTTAATGTCACAAAATCAAGTTTAACCTTGAGTCAATACTCAATACTTACCAAATTTCAGTAAAACAGGATAAGAGATATCCAATATAACAATTAGCTAGGCTAAGCATGAACAAGTTGATTAGAGACTACAACCATTACCACAATAGGACTCACTCACATGCTATAACTCGACATCAACACATAGGTACCCGTCACCTCACCTATATATTGTACTCTATTACCAAACATGTAGCAAGTAGTTAATTAATACCTAATCCCTCAAGCCAAAGTTAGACACGACACTTACATCGATCCGTATGCCACTCACTACTCAAGTACCGATTTTCCTCTAGAATTCACCTCCAACCCACTCGTATCTAGCCATAATTAGCTTAAACATCAATTTTTGCTAAAGAAATCAATCTCAATACACAATTATAGTTTTTCCAAAATTTTCGCCCAAAAAGTCAAAGCCTGACCCCGGGCCCGCATGGTCAAAACTCGATGTTCGGACCAAAATCCATTCACCCATACACCCTCGAGCCCGGATATGTAATTAGGTTCGAAATCTGACCCCAAATTAAGGTCCAGTTTCCAATTTCTCAAAAATCATTAATTCTACCCAAACCCCCGATTTCTACCATAAAATTCCTAGATTTTAGGTTGAGTTCTTGTAAAATGAAGTGAAAGATTGAAAGAAATGAGCTAAGAACCGCTTACCTGATTTGGGGAAGAAATAGTCTTTGAAAAATCTCCCCTAGGTCTTCTATATTTTGAAAATGTGGAGAAATGGCTTGAGTCTCGATTTAATGAACTCACTGCCTAGCGACCTTCGCACCTGTGGTGCTTTGGTCGCACCTGCGGATCCGCATGTGTGGACATGACGTCCGCTTCTGCAGAAAAGGACTAAGGTCGCACCTGCGGACAGAGTTCCGCTTCTGCGGTCTCGCTACTGTGGAGAAAGTCCACATTTGCAGAAAATGGCATCCTAGGCTTGGGTCGCACACGGGCACACCAGATCTTGTGCACCAGCAGCCCTGTTGAGGTTTGAACTAAACTTGCGCATCGCCCAAATGGCACGCGAGCCTTCGGGGCCTCAAACAAAACATGCACACGAGTCTAAAAACATCATACGGACTTGCTCGTGCAATCAAATCGCCAAAATAACACCTAGAACTACGAATTTAACACCAAAACATATGAAATTCTCAAGAACACTTCAAAATTTCTATTTTCTCGACCAAAGTCTGAATCACGTCAAATCAGTTTCGTTTCTCACCAAATTTCACAGATAAGGTATAAATATCATAACAGACCTGTACCGGGCTCCGGAACAAAAATACGGGCCCTATACAAACAAGATCAAACATTAAGAAAATTCTTTAATATAATAATTTTCAGTCTTTCAGTTTTAGTAAAAAAATCATATCTGGAGCTAGGGACCTCGGAATTCGATTCCGCGCATACGACCAGGTCCCATATTTTATTGCGAACACACCGGGACCGTCAAAATACTGGTCCGAATCTGTTTACTCAAAATGTAGACCGATGTCAACTAAAATAATCATTTTTAAGGAGAAAAATCATTGTTTCTTCAATTTTCCACATAAAAGCATTCCAGAAATTCGCCCGAATTGCGCACGCAAAATTGAGGAGGATAAAAATGAGATCTTTAAGGCTAACAAGCACATAATTGAGTTATAAAACACAAGATGACCCTTTGGGTCATCACAATCTCCACCTCCAAAACAAACGTTCGTCCTCGAACGGAGATAGGAAAGTACCTGAACTTGCGAATAGGTGGGGATATCTACTCCGCATGTCCGGCTCGGACTCCCAAGTAGCTGCCTCAACAGGCTGACCTCTCCACTGCACTCGAACTGAAGGATAACTCTTCGACCTCAACTACCGAATCTGCCAGGTTTTAGAATAGCTACCGGCTCCTCCTCAGAAATCAAGTACTTGTCCAACTGGAAAGAGCTGAAATCTAACACGTGGGACGGGTCACCATGATATTTCCGGAGCATAGACACATGGAATACTGGATGAACTGATGATAACCCTGGAGGCAATGTAAGCCTATAAGCCACCTCTCCCACTTTATCGAGAATATCAAAAGGCCCGATGTACCTAGGTATCAACTTGCCCGTCTTTCCAAACCTCATGACACCCTTCATGGGTGATACCCGTAGCAACACTCTCTCCCCGACCATAAATACCACATCAAAAACTCTACAGTCGGCATAACTCGTTTGCCTGGACTGAGCTGTACGAAGTCGATCGTGTATAATCTTGACCTTGTCCAAGGTCTCCTGTACTAAATCTGTACCCAAAAACCGAGCCTCTCCTGGCTCAAACCATCCAACTGGCGACCTACACCGTCTACCATATAATGCCTCACAGGGAGCCATTTGAATGCTCGACTGGTAGCTGTTGTTGTAGGCGAACTCTACAAGGGGCAAGAACTGATCCCACGATCTTCCAAAGTCTATAACACAAGCGCGAAGCATATCCTCCAAGATCTGAATAGTACGTTCAGACTGCACGTCCGTCTGAGGATGAAATGTTGTTCTCAACTCAACCCGTGCAACCAACTAACGCTGTTCTGCCCAAAAGTTCGAGATAAACTGCGTACCTCAATTAGAAATGATAGACACGGGCACATCGTGAAGACGAATGATCTCCCGAATATAAAATGCGCTGACTTAGTCAGCCTATCCACAATGACCCAAATCGCGTCGAACTTCCTCTGAGCCCGTGGAAGTCCAACGACAAAGTCCATGGTGATACGCTCCCACTTCCACTCAGGAATCCTATCTGCTGAAGCAAACCACCGAGTCTCTGATGCTCATACTTTAGCTGCTGACAATTCAGACACCAAGCTACATAAGCAACTAGATCTATTTTCATCATTCTCCACCAATAATGCTGCCGCAGGTCCTGGTACATCTTTGCGACGCCCGGGTGAATAGAATACCGGAAACTGTGGGCCTCCTCAAGGATAAACTCACGAAGCCCATCAACATTAGACACACACACGACCCTGCATCCTCAGAACTCTGTCCCCCTTAACTGTAAACTGCTTGGCATCACCGTGCTGAACTATGTCCCTAAGGACCAACAAGTGAGGGTCATCATACTGCCTATCTCTGATGCGCTCAAACAAGAAAGTTGTGCGATTGTGCAAGCTAGAACACGGCTGGCTCTGAAATATCCAACCTCACAAACTGGTTGGCCAAAGTCTGAACATCTGAAGCTAGCGGCCTCTCACTGACTGGAATGAACGCAAGGCTGCCCATACTCACTGCCTTGCTACTCAATGCGTCGGCCACCACATTGGCCTTTACTGGATGATACAATATGGTGATATCATAGTCTTTCAATAACTCCAACCATCTCCTCTGACTCAAATTGAGATCCTTCTGCTTGAACAAATACTGAAGGTTGCGATGATCCCTGAAAACCTCACACGACACGCTATAAAGATAGTGCCTCCAAATCTTCAGCGCATGAACAATGACTGCCAACTCCAAGTCATGAACATGGTAATTCTTCTCATGAACCTTCAACTGCCGAGACGCATATGCAATCACCCTGCCCTCCCACATCAATACTGCTCCAAGTCCAACACGAGAGGTATCACAATATACCGTGTAAGATCCTGAATTTGATGGTAATACCAACATCGGCGCTGAAGTCAAAGCTGTTTTGAGCTTATGAAAGCTCACCTCACACTCGTCCGACCATCTGAACGGGGCACCCTTCTGGGCCAAATAGATGAAAACTCCTCCACAAATCGACGGTAATAACCTGCCAAAACCAAGAAGCTCCTGATCTTCGTAGTTGAAGTGGGTCTAGGACAGTTCTTGACTGCCTCAATTTTCTTAGGATCTATCTTAATACCCTCTACTGAAATGACGTGACCCAATAAAACGATTGAATCCAACCAAAACTCGCACTTCGAAAATTTTGCATACAATTGACTGTCCCTCAAAATCTGGAGCATTATCCTGAGGTGTTGCTCATGCTCCTCCCGACTGCGGGAGTATATCAAAATCTCATCAATAAACATGATCGCAAATGAATTAAAATAAGGCTTGAACACTTGGTTCATCAAGTTCGTAAATGCAGTTGGGGCATTAGTCAACCCAAAGGACATCACCAAAAACTCATAGTGCCCATACCGCATCCGAAAATATGTCTTAGGGACATCAGATGCCCTAATCCTCAACTGATGGTAGCCAGATCTCAAATCAATCTTCAAAAACACTTTGGCACCCTAAAGTTGATCAAACAAATCATCAATTCTCGGCAACAGATACTTATTCTTGATAGTGACTTTGTTCAACTGTCGATAATCTATACACATCCTCATAGACCCATCCTTCTTCTTCACAAACAAAATCGGTGCACCCCAGGGCGAGACACTAGGTCTAGTGAAGCCCTTATCCAGCAAATCCTGCAACTGTTCCTTCAACTCTTTCAACTCTGGTGGGGCCATCCAGTATGGCGGAATAGAAATGGGCTGAGTGCCCGGAGCCAAATCAATACAAAAGTCAATATCTCTGTCAGGTGGCATCCCCGGCAGGTTTGCAGGAAATACCTCTGGAAACTCACGAATGACAGGCACAAAACCCATAGAAGGAACCTCAGCACTAGAATCACGAACATAAGCCAAATAGGTCAAACACCCCTTCTCGACCATACGACGAGCCTTCATATAAGAAATAACCCTACTTGTAGAAAGGCCAGGAGTCCTTCTCCACTCTAATCGAGGCATCCCAGCGAGTCTAAGGTCACTGTCTCGGCGTGACAGTCCAAGATAGCATGATAAGGTGACAACCAATCCATACCCAATATAATGTTGAAATCCACCATATCTAAGAGCAGAGGGTCTACATTGGTCTCAAGGCTCCCAATAGTGACCTCACACGATCGATATACACGATCTACAACAATAACATCCCCCACAGGTGTGCACACATATACAGGGGCACTCAAACAATCACGGGGCTTCACCAAATATGAAGCAAAATAAGATGACACATAGGAGTAAGTAGACCCCGGATCAAATAGAAGTGAAGCATCTCTACTGCAAATTGAAATAGTAACTGTGATAACAGCATCAGATGACTAAGCCTCAGGTCTGTCTAGAAAGGCATAACATCGGGGCTGGGCCCCACCACTCTGTACCATATCTCTTGGACGACCTATAACTGGCGGGCCTCCACCTCTAGTGGCCTGACCTCCACCTCTAACCATCTGACCCTTACCTATGGCTACCCGACCTCTCCCTCTGGCTGGCTGGTCAGGTGGTGTAGCAGTTGGTGCCGAAACCATGGCACGAGAACTCTGATGTTGTGAACTACGGTGCCGAAACCATGGCACGAGAACTCTGATGTTGTGAACTACTCGACGCACGAGGGAAATATCTAGAAATTTACCTCGGATCACAACACGTATAACAAGACCACGACTGTTGAGATCGTTGGCTGGAAAACTGACCATGTCGACCTGAATAACCACCCTGAACACTCTGAAGAGGAGGTGCACTGATAGGAGCTGGTTGATCAAAATAAGGTATATAAGGTCCACGACCACCTGGGGCACCGTGGGATGCCTGGAGTGCTGAATTAAATGGACTAGGAGGATGGCCTCTACCATAAGTACCCTTTCCTCCAGATGAGGCACCGCTGAATCCACCGGAATGACGAGGTCTCTTTTTCGACCCCTAACCTCCCTGTCCGAGAACCATCTCAACTCGTCTGGCGACATTAGCCGCATCCTGGAAAGAAATCTCACTCCCTTTCTCCTTAGCCATATGCAATATGATAGGCTGAAAAAGACCCTCCATAAACCTCCTCACTCGCTCTCTCTCTGTGGGGAGCAAAATATAGCATAACGGGCCAAGTCCACGAAATGAGTCTCATACTGAATAAAAGTCATGCTGCCCTGCTGGAGACGCTCGATTTGACGACGACGCTCCTCCCTCAAGGTGATAGGAAGAAAATTCTCTAAGAAGAGATATGATAACTGGTCCCAAGTGAGAGCAGGCGACCCAACTGGTCTGGTCAATAAGTAATCCTTCCACCATTTCTTGGTGGAACCACTCATCTGAAAAGCAGCAAAGTCGACCCTATTGGTCTCCAATATACCCATGTTCCGAAGAACCTCGTAATAGCTATCAAGGTACTACTAGGAGTCCTCTGAAGTGGCACCACTGAAGTGAACTGCGAAAAGCTTGGTAAAGCTATCCAATATCCACAACACCTCGGAGGACATAACTGACTCATCGGGCGGTGCTGCAGCAACCGGCTGAACTACTCCGACTGGATGAGCTGTTGGAGTATGAAATTGGGGAGCCATCTTCTCCGGAGTGTGAGTAGCAGGAGTTTGGGCTCCTCTTCCAGCCTGAGATACGACTGGTGCCATGGGTAATGCGTCGGTCTGGGCCACACTCTCTATAAGGCCCACTAATCGGACCAAGGCATCCTGTAGTACCGGGGTGGTAATAAACCCCTCTAGGACCTGAGTTGGTCCGGCAGGAACGGTCTGAGCTGGAACCTCCTCATCGAACATTACCTGAGGCTCCGCAGTTGGGGCTTTTGGTCGGGCCCTGGGCTGAGCCCTACCCCTGCCTCGACCTCTTAGACGGCCTTAACCTCTACCCCTCGTAGGAGCTGCTACTGGGGGATCCGGCTGCTGATCAGCGGAGGAAGGGATACGTGTTCTCGCCATCTGCGAGGGAATAGGAATAGGAGAATTCAATCAGTATTGAGATAACAAAATCGCATGACAAAGTTGAATAAAAGTGAAATTTGTTCCTAGACTTTATAGCCTCTGGGAGATGGGTACAGACGAATCCGTACCGATCCCCTAGACTCTACTAAGCTTGTCCGTGAATTGTGATACCTAATCAACCTAGTGCTCTGATACAAACTTGTCACGACCCAAACTCCCAGCATCGGGACCATGATGACACCTAACATTTCACTCGCTAGGCAAGCCAACATTAGAGATTTACAACATAAAAATCTAAAATCTTGCGGTGCATTACTACAATTCAACACATAATAACTTAATAAAGAAATGGAAATTCATAACAACACCGTACATAGGCATTATATGTATAAATCTACCCATGATTTGGAGTCACAACTCACGGACTACTATGATGTATCTACAAGTATTTGGTGAAGAAAAATGCACAACTGTTTTGAACAAAAGGAAAATAATAAAATGATCAGATTGGAGGAGACTCCAGGAATCAGCAGACATCGACAGATCTACCTTGGGTTTTCGGGTAAAAAAGTCAACAGCGAAGCTCGAGATCAGCTCGGACCGACACTTGGATCTGCATAGAAAGTGCATAGTGCACCATCAATATAACCGATCTAGTGTACTGGTAAGTGTCGAGCCTAACCTTGGCGAGGTAGTGACGAGGCTAGGAAAAACACCCACATATAACATGTGCAGTATAATCATACAATTAGCAACAATAGTAATAAAAGAAATAGAGCGGAAATAATGGGAAGGGAACATACTGAGGGTTTCACAATGTAAGGAATAAGAAGCAGGAATTAGACAGAATCAATCAACATGACTTAAACGAAATAAACAAGTAAAAACAGTAAAGGAAATTGCACGGCATCACCTTTCGTGCTTTTACTCTCAATCTCACCATATGAATAATAGAACGAGACGGCATCACCCTTCGTGCATTATCACTCACAAGACATGGAACGATATCACCCTTCGTGCGTTATAACTCACAAACATGGCAAGACATCACCCTCCGTGTATTAACACTCACTCATAAACATTGCACGACATCACCCTTCATGCTTTACACTCCTCCTTACCAAACAAAGATCTATAACACAGAGGGACAGAAATATCATAAATCGGTCTTACTTCAATATTTAATGTCACAATATCAAGTTCAACCTTGAGTCAATACTCAACACTTATCAAATATCAGTAAAACAGGATAAGAGATGCCCAACATAACAATTAGCTAAGCTAAGCATGAACAAGTTGATTAGATGCTACAACCGTTACCACAATAAGACTCACTCGCATGCTATAAATCGACATCAACACATAGGTACCCGTCACCTCACCTATATATTGTACTCAATTACCAAATATGTAGCAAGTAATCACTTAATACCTAATCCCTCAAGCCAAAGTAAGACACGACACTTACCTCGATCCGCAGGCCAATCACTGCTCAAGTACCTCCTGTCCTCCAAAATTAACCTCCAACCCACTCGTATCTAGCCATAATTAGCTTTAAAACATCAATTTTTGCTAAAGAAATAAATGTCAATACACAATTATAGGTTTTCCCAAATTTTCCCCCAAAAGGTCAAAAATCGACCTCGGCCCCGCTTGGTCAAAATCGAGGTTCGGACCAAAATTCGTTCACCCATTCACTCCCGAGCCCGGATATGTAATTAGTTTTGAATTCCGACCCCAAATTGAGTTTCAATTTCCAATTTTCCAAAAATCCCTAATTCTACCCAAATCCCCAATTTGTACCATGATCCTAGATTTTAGGTTGCATTCTTCTAAAATGAAATGAAAGATTGAAAGAAATGAGCTAAGAATCGCTTACCTATGATTTGGGGAAGAAATAGCCTATGAAAAATCGCCCCTAGGTCTTCTATTTTGAAAATGTGGAGAAATGGCTTGAGTCCCGATTTAATGAACTCACTACCCAGCGACATTCGCACCTTGCGGATCCGCATGTGCGGACATGATGTCCGCTTCTGCGGAAAAGGACTGGTCGATTGGGGACGCACCTGCGGACAGGTTTCGATTCTGTGGTTCCACTCGTGCGAAGAAAGTCCGCATCTGCGGAAAATGGCATCCCAGGCTTGGGTTGCACCTGTGGTGCTATTGCTCGCACATGCGACCAAAGGCTCGCAGACGTGGGCACACCAGATCTGGTGCACCAACAGCTTTGTTGAGGTTTGAACTCAACTTGCGCATCGCTCGAATGGCACCCGAGCCTTCGGGGCTCCAAACCAAACATGCACACGAGTCTAAAAACATCATACGAAACTTGCTCGTGCGATCAAGTCGCCAAAATAACACCTAGAACTATGAATTTAACACCAAAACATATTAAATTCTCAAGAACACTTCAAAATTTCTATTTCTCGACCAAAGGTCCGAATCACGTCAAATCAGTTCCGTTTCTCATCAAATTTCACATATAAGGTATAAATATCATGACGGATCTGTATCGGGATCCGGAACTAAAATACAGGCCTGTTACCAACAAGATCAAACATTAAGCAAATTCTTTAACATCATATTTTTTCAGCCTTTCAATTTGAGTGAAAAATTCATATCTCGAGCTAGGGACCTCGGAATTTGATTCCGGGCATACGCCCATGTCCTATATTTTACTACGGACCCACCGGGACTGTCAAAATATGGGTCCGGATCAAAGTGTTTACCGAAGTCAACTAAAAAATCATTTTAAGGCCAAAAATTATTATTTCTTCAATATTTCATATAAAAGCTTTCCGGAAATAAGCCCAGACTGAGCACACAAATCGAGGAGGGTAAAAATGAGATTATTAAGTCTAACGAGCACAAAATTGAGTTATAAAACACAAGATGACCTTTGGGTCATCACATTCATTTACCATCATATTTAAAAAGCCACATATACGGCTTAAAAAATACCTACCCCCCCCCCCCCCCCCCC
>ML367463.1:0-23812 GCA_005239505.1 Nicotiana paniculata | reverse complement strand
AAAAAACCCCCCCCCCCCCCCCCCCCCAATTATTTTCTATACACTGCCACTTTCCCAGCAGTCTCCCAATAACCAACGCACCACCACCCCTCACCGACACCACCACCAAACAAATAGGCCCAACACCAGTATTCCATTCATTCATCAACCACATCTCCACCATTGTCCAAACCAGTTTCGCCAGTCGCCTTGCCTGGTCCGAACTCTTCGATCGGTCCCCTTTCTCTAAATCGAAATCTTTCTCCAACGCCACTCTATGTATCCTCAAAACTTACACCTATGTCTGTGTCAATTACCTCTTTGCCCTTGCCATTATTCCTGCTTTTTCACTCATTAAAACCCTTTTTTCCTTCTTGTCCTCTTCGGCCTCCTCGCTGGTTGGCCTTTCCTTTACCTTTTCATCCTTCGGGTCCACCTTTGATTATGTTCAGGCGGTAGTTTTCTGAGAGGTAGACATTGGGTATGCTTATTGTTTCAACTGTGGTTATTATTTTATTGGGAAAGTTATGAGATATGAAAAATAAGAGGGTATCATTTGAATCCATGTGCCTTTTAAATTATGTGGTAAATAATTTTTGATTTAAAAATTGAAAAGTTATTCCACGTGGATTTAAAATGCATCCATTAGTGATGGATGACAAAAACGAGCCCTTTTGGTCACGGCAAGGGCATAATAGGTATACTTGTCCAATTTTCAAATAGTAAAAGGGCATTTTGTTACCTTTCTCGACGCGTATTCTGGGTACAATCAAATCCAGATGGACCCAATAGACAAGGAAAAGACTTCTTTTATCACTAAGCATGGAACTTATTGTTACAATGTAATGCCCTTCGGGCTAAAAATGCGGGAGCTACATATCAACGCCTAGTTAACAATATGTTCGAGGAATAGATAGGTAAATCAATGGAAGTTTACATTGACGATATGTTAATTAAGTCCATGCGTGCAGAGGACCATTTGACTCATTTGAAGGAAACATTCCAAATTTTGAGGAAATACAACATGAAGCTTAACCCCGAAAAGTGTGCTTTCGGGGTCAGCTCCGGAAAATTCCCTTGCTTCATGGTGTCAAATCGGGGAATCAAGATCAACCCCGATAAGATTAAGGCCATCGAGGACATCACCGTCATGGACATCGTGAAAGCCGTTCAGAGGCTAACTGGACATATAATTGCCCTAGGCGGTTCATTTCGAGTTCATTAGACCGAAGCCACATGTTCTTTTTCTTTCTCAAAAAGAAAAATGATTTTACATGGACCCCGGAATGTCACCAAGCACTGGAGGAATTGAAACGATACCTATCAAGCGCACCTTTGCTCCTCACTCCGAAGGTAGATGAAAAGCTATACCTATACTTGGCGGTGTCAGGATAGCAGTAAGTGGTGTATTAGTTCGAGAAGAACAAGGTACGTAGTTTCCAGTTTATTACGTGAGTCGAACCTTAGGAGATGCCGAAACTAGGTATCCACACCTAGAAAAATTGGCGCTAGCACTAATAAGCGCATCTAGAAAATTAAAGCCATATTTTCAGTGTCATCCCAAATTTTAGCGAACTTCATGGCCGACTTTTCGCCAACCCTCGTACCCGAAGTGGAAAAGGAACTTCTGCTAAAATCGGGTACATCATCGGGGCTCCGGACTCGGCATTGTTTTGATACCGCCCACGGGAAACATTATTAGACAATCGATCAAAACTGCCAAATTGACTAACAACGAAGGCGAGCATGAGGCTATAATTGCAGGTCTCGAGCTAGCTAAAAGCTTGGGAGTGGAAGTAATCGAAGCTAAGTGCGACTCCCTACTAGTGGTAAACCAGGTAAATGGAACCTTCGAAGTTCGAGAGGATAGGATGCAAAGGTACTTAGACAAATTGCATGTAACCTTCCACCGTTTTAAAGAATGGCCTCTACAACATATACCTCTAGAACAAAATACCGAGGCCGATGCACTTGCCAATTTGGAGTCATCGATCAAAGAAGATGAGATCAACTCGTGGACTGTCGTCCAACTCTCGAGGTCTATAATCAAGGAAGGACATGCCAAAATAAAATCTACAAGCTTAACCTGGGACTGGAGAAACAAATACATCGAATATTTGAAGAGCGGGAAGTTACCATCGGATCCCAAAGAATCGAGGGCCTTACGAACTAAAACTGCTCGATTCACATTAGAGGAAAACGGAAGGCTATACAGAAGAATGTTCGATGGCCCACTGGCGGTATGTTTGGGACCGGGAGATAGTGATTATGTTCTATGAGAAATCCACGAAGGCACTTGTGGGAACCACTCTAGCACCGAGTTATTAGTTCGAAAGGTCATCAGAGTAGCATATTATTGCGATAGCATGGAAAAAGACTCTAAGGAGTTCGTTCGAAGATGTGATAAATTTCAAAGGTTTGCATCGATGGTACACCAGCCCGACGAGCAACTTCACTCGGTCTTATCGCCATGGCCATTCATGAAGTGGGTAATTGACATCGTCGGCCCTCTACCATCGGCCCAGGTAAAGCTAAATTCATATTATTTATGACTGACTATTTCTCTAAATGGGTTGAAACACAGGCCTTCGAAAAAGTTACGGAAAAAGAAGTGGTCGACTTCATATGGGATCATATAGGCATATTGGACCACATCGAAGTCAAGTACCGGAGAAACTCTGTTTTCTTTAGTATATGGCTCCGAGCCCTTGATACCGGTCGAAGTCGGGGATCCCAGCGCCAGGTTTTGACACGCAATGGAGGAATTGAACCGCGAGGCCATGAATACCGGTCTCGAGTTGTTAGATGAAAGAAGAGAATCAGCGCTCGTTTGAATGGACGCACAAAAGAAGCGAATCGAGAGACATTACAACAGAAGAACCAATCTCCGACACTTCAAAGTCGGGTACTTAGTCCTAAGAAAAGTCACCATCAATACTCGAGACCCTAATGAAGGGAAATTTGATCCTAACTGGGAAGGACCCTATCAAATCCTCGACATAGTCGGGAAAGGATCTTACAAGCTCGGAACAATGAACGACGAGCCATTGTCCAATAATTGGAACATATCGCTCCTCAAGCGGTACTATTGTTAAGGTATGACGTTCTCTTTTTTCATTTTCCTAAACATTCAAAACAAACTCATTGCAGGAATTCGATCCAAGAAATCGAGACCTCGGGTTTTAAAGTACGTGTTGCACTCTTTTTCCCTTAGATCGGTTTTTATCCCAAATGGGTTTTTCCGGCGAGGTTCTTAACAAGGCAACAAGTATGTTCTACCTGAGGTTAATTCAACAGTATCCAAGGCTTATTTGCAATCAACCTCGAATACTGGGGGGTATCACCCTGGGATGTTATGTAAATGGGTCTCGATAGGAAAAGTTTTGTTATAGGACAAATGATCGAATGAACCGTGTCCATATAGATTAGCCGAGTCCCGACAACAAAACATGTATGCATGTATAAATAATACAAAGAAGCGTTCTCTTTCTCAAACATCTCATGTTTTGAAGTAAATTTCCTACTATATGAGTCATACGATTCTGACCTATTGTGCAAGAATAACACTTGTGAAAAATGGCTCAAGGGCCAAGTACAAGCATTCACTGAACACTTAGGGTCTGCACACTCGTGCCATTTATGTTCGAAATCATACAGACCTCAAAGAGGCACCCCTCGATATATAGGCCTAGGCCATCACACTCGGGGACTAACATTCTGAACAAGTTCGAAATATTATCGGGAATAAAGTCCAAAAGACATACCCGAAGGCTACGACCATATTAAAGACTACGGTCACATAAAAGGCTACGGACGAAATAATGCGGCTCGGAGACGTCCGACTTCCGCCATAAACTAAAGGCCTCCAAATACTTTGAAAAACAGGTTAAATAAGGCTACCCTCGGCAAAGCAAATAAAAAAGTTCTTCGATAAAATCAGCCCTCGATAATTTACTAGCTTTGATAATATCAGCCTTCGAAAAAACCTCAATAGGTATCAAATTATCTTACATAAACGAGTTAAGAGAAAATAGGGTTTCGATCATTAGGCCCTCGAAAAACCCAATGGGCACAAAAAAACAAATGCTAAGGCACAAAGAAATTTTCACTAAGTCTTTTAGCCGAAAAGGGAAAAATGATAGCCATTTTAGAGGCCGAATTGGCCCAACTTAAAGAGCCTAAGGGCCAATATAAAGAGTCGAAGGGCCAATCTAAAGAGCCTAAGGGCCAATATAAAGAGCCTAAGGGCCGATCTAAAAAGCCTAAGGGCTAATACAACTGAAGTTCGAGACCTTACTCTCACTCGATTCGAACCTAAAGGTTCAGTTATTTCGAGCTCAAGAAATAGACTACAACTCGAAGATTCACCTAAAGGGTATGTAGCGGTGAGCTCGAAATACTTACAATCATTTGATGAAAACCTGAGGGTTCACCTTATCCTAAAACTCAAACTTGATTACTAAAGATAACTCATCAGTCAGCTCGATCGAGCCACCCCCAAGACAAGGTCTCGAACGAGTTTCGAACTCGAGGACTTGCTGTCATAAAAATAGCGTAAGGATTTATTTCGATCACGAGTTGAACTACATCAATGAAAATTTTCAACAAAGACAAATAAAGATACGAAGGCATGAAAGAGAAATTTATGAAGGCATCAAAAGGAAATTTTCTATTATACCAAAAACATATACAAGGGGTAGGTCAAATCCTAACAACAAAAAAAAGGAAAATAAGTTATAACCTAACTACGATCGGGTTTAGTCTCCTTGAGACCGGTTTCATCTCGAGCAGCTTCTCCGGGGGAATCTCCTTCAGCAACCTCATCTATATTTTATCCACTTCCGGGCTAGCGTCAACTGCCCTCTGCTTCATCATCATCATCATCATTAGAAGAGGCGAACTTCCTGGCTTCTGTCTCAAGCTCTTTGGCCCGAGCAATTTCCTCGGAGAGGTCAAAACCTCGAGCATGAATTTCCTCGATGGTTTCCCTTCGGAATTGTCACTTTGACAAGTCACTGCGCCGCTACTCTCGGTGGGAAGCCTCCCTCGTCTGAGTTTGATAGCTTCGGCATCGACCCGATACATGGCTACGGATTTGTCCGCCATGACCTTGGTTTTTTTGATCTCAGCCTTGGCCTCAGTAAGCTCGGCTTAGAGTTCTTTAACCCTCTTGGCCTGAGCCGAACTTTTTTCTCTAAGAATTTGTTGTCTGACCTCTGCCGAAGATGATTTTGCCAAAGCTTCCTCATTTTCATAGCAATGCGGTCTATTCTATCTTTCTACCGATCACAATCGGTCTTGACCTGATCGACCTCTACCCCGAGCATCCCGATCTTCTCCACCTTCTGCTGCAGCTGGGGTATCGAAGTGTTATCTTCCACAGTTGAGTCGATTCCATACTGTATTAGAAGGGTGGTTACCTACTTGTCTAACTCGAACTCCTCTTCATGAGCCTTCGCCAGGTCCGCTTGAAGATCCTTTATGACCTCGTCTTTTTGGCCACAAAGAAGCTTCATGCATTTCTCTCTCCCTAGACCATTTGGAGATCGGCTTCACACTGACTAAGGTCAACTCGGAATTTGGCAAAGGCCTATATGTTGCTCCCAAATGCACACGCATGTATACGTGGTCGACAAGTAATATAATGATAAGTTGAGTGTCGAACCCACGGAGACTTATATTAAACTACTCACTAAATCACTGCAATTTTTATTCAATCCGGTCAAAATCAAAGTCCAAGAGTATGATTATATTAAACTAAAATTATAAGTAATAACTAAATTATCAAGTAACGAGTTGATTGTTGTGTATTTAATAAAGACAAATATTTCAGGGTTGTGATCAATTCACCACTCGTATTGCATTCTAACTAACTCTACCTTTCATATAATTCACTCATGGTTGCTAATTAATCGATAATTGCTCTCATAGAATTCTCCCGAAGCACTACTCACCTATTCTCAATAGATTAACGCCTATATTCCTATGAAATTAATCTTTTAGAATGCATTAAGATTACAATATGTAATTAATCACGGTGACTAGGTATATTCCTATCCTAACCACAAATCCGCTCCCCTAAAGGGTTAAAATCGCGCTCTCGTCAACTCTTCTCTAATCTATACACGGCTCTCCCAAGCATAGCATAGATAGTATATAGAACCTAACTGCTGGCCAGACAATTAAGAAATTAAACATAGAGTTGAAGAAACAACCATATATTGAGTGAACTATAATGAAGGTTAAACTAATGTCGAATAACAATATTCATGGCTAAATCACAACCCCAGAACAATGGGTGTTTAGCCACTCATGCTAAAATCAAACAATTGCAAAAGTGTTGAATTAATTGTAAATACTAGAAAAAGATGAAGAAACTGAGAATCCTCTGCTCCCTAGCAATTCCGTGTGTATATCTCCTCCAAAGTGGCATCCAACCCTCTCAAAAATAAGCTTAGACTTGCTTTTATACGTGTTTGGTAGGTCTAGGGCCGAAATAACCGTGTCCCTGGCAAAATAGGAGAAAATCCCCTCACTGGTGCCCTGGGTTGCGCCGGACGCCCACCAGGGCGCTACTCCTAATTTAGGTACTGCCCACAGCACCACAGGTGGTGCTGGGCGCTGCTTGTGGCACCCAATTTTGCAATTTTCCCGGTTTCGTCCGTTTTGGCTCTAATTTCGTGCGTTTCGCCCCCAATTGATCCCGAATAATTCCTACACATAAAACACTTCAAAATAATATAAATCATCACATTTAACATCTAAAAATCACGAAACAAAAGTATAATATGAGGCAATATACATAGAAATATATACACTTTAAGCTAAACATCAACACCCCTCACTTAATTCTTGCTCATCCTCGAGCAATTGGACAATCTACTACCCTCCAACACGTACAAAGTTCATCATCAAGGAGCATTTTACTTTTCAATCACACACCTTACCCCTTGACTATGATCGATACCGACAATCAAGTATGAAAATACACAAATTCACATTCTTCCCCTTTTTTTTAAAAAATGCCCAAGTATAACTACTCTATCAATCATACCAACAACCTAATTGCAACCACCCAACCTCAAGAGTCAACTTGCAACCACTAAGCCCTCTCAATTCACGCGCCTATCCAACAAGAAAGTTTACAACATTACTAATAGTTCATGAGATCATGTGCCCTCACCAACAAACAAAAGAGTGAATATAACTAGTCCCAACATCCAAATATTCTTTTTGAATATAATTTAAGGACATCAAAAAATTGAACACAATTTCACTCACTCTCACAAAGAATTCGCATGCATCCCGTGGTCATACCTTAAGCTTGCCCATAGTATATATCTCCACTAATTTAAGCTAGCCAAGTCTAGGATCAATTAGGAATTTGAAGGTTGTAATGTAGGCTAATGGACGGGTAGGATAGATTTAGGGATACTGACTAACCCTCCTAAGAACTTTAATACACTACATTCAGTATTCACACATATTCTTCTCAACCAATTCACTTCCCACAATCCATACACAACATAGCCCTTTCTCAATTAAGCAGTTCTATACTTCCACTAGCACAATTAAATAAGAAGTGGAGATGTATCTGTTTTTCTACATACTTTCACTGTCATTTTTCTCTTCTTTCTTTTACAACAATATTTTTTTTACACACACTCCATACATGAAAGTTCATTGGCTAGTGGCTTTTGATTTGAATTTTAGTGCACTAGCAGGCCTTTCCATGGCTCCACTCAAAAGTTAATCCCCAATATCTCACCTTACTTCTTTTAGCGACTAAGTGCCTTAGGAGGTAAAGGTGCAAAAATCTCAATTTAAGAACAAAATAAGGGTACAACTTGTAATGTGGGTACCAAAGAAAAGGTCAAAAGGCTCAAAGGGGCTAGCAATGGAAATTTTTAATTTTCATGTGACAAGCACATCCATGATCAAGCAAGAAAATGCCTATGTCATCTCCTAGATTAGCATAACTTACAATTTCGCTTCAATTAACACACGGGGCAAGTTCTAGACTATACAGGATAGCATAGAAAATTACTAAACCTCACTCACACATTGCACATGACTCAATAACAACGGTTTTGTTCAACTCTCAAGTCAAGCAAGCACACATAATTGAGAGAATTAAGTAATATTACACTATGTAGCATACAAATCAAGCAACGGAGCTAAGGTATCACACAATAGGCTATTTAATTTTTCTTAGGCATCACAAGTCAAACCAAATACAAGGGAAAGCAGACTGTATGTCATAACCTAATATGCCAGCACCAAACATGTCAAAGGGTATTTCTAAGTTACTCAGTTTCCTAACTACTCCAAAAAAATTTAAAGTGCCCGGTTCAAGCTACACCCTTGGAAAAGAACCGGTGCCCAAAGAAAAACAAAGGGATACTACCTAAATCTCCTAAAAAAAATTCCAAAAATCTTTTTGGAATTTTTTTAATCAGACTTTATCCCTCAAGAAAATTGTCCAACAGATCCATCGTTGGGAAAAGTCCGAGATTTTCCTAAAAAACAATAATTTTATATAATTGCACCTCAGAAAGTAGTTTTCCCACCCCACACTTATGCTATGCATAGTCCTCGATGCATGATCACAAAGAAAAACATTAAAACAAGGGTGAGAAAACTCCCTGAGACCCTCTCGGGCCTAGCTCGGACATGATTCTCAATCTTTAGAGTCGGGATGACCCCACACTTAATCTCAAACATGCCCCTCAGCTTCAACTTTGGGTACTCAGACTTCCCCTACTCTGCAAAATAAAAACAACACAAAACTCGACACTAAAAAAAATTAAAAAAAAAAGATATACAGGATGAGTTGCCTCCCAACAAGCGCCTTATTTATAGTCGTGGCACGACTCTTCTACTCTGCTCAGGTTGGGCGCTTTCTCTTCTTATTTCTCCCATGAAGATGCCTTTTTGCACGCTCTTAACGGGTCTCCTTTTTCATCTCTGTCTCTTTTCTCAATTATCTTTACATCCTCAGCTTGCAACACCACTTCCTCTGGATCAATGTCATTCACATAAAGACTCTGCTCTATCCCCTTCACGTCGAACACATTAATCATGCACAGGTCCTCATCATGCTTTGGGATTTTAAGTTCCTTGTACACATTAAAGTGACCTTCTTATCGTCAACTCTCATTTTTAACTTCCCTGCCCTCACACCAATAATTGCTCCACTAGTAGCTAAGAATGGCCGCCCCAAAATAATGGGCACTTCCTCATCTGCCTCGTAATCAAGAACAATAAAGTCAGCAGGGAGAATAAACTTTCCCACTCTAACTAACACATCCTCAACAATTTCTTCTGGCATAACTAGTGACCTATCTACTAACTGTAAAGTGATTGTGGTAGGTCTAATCACCCCCAATCCGAGTTTCTTGAACAAAGAAGAGGGCATCCAATTTATACTAGCCCCTAAATAACACAGGTCTCTACCAACTTCTTGTTTTCCAAGAGACAAAGGAATTGTGAAACTCCCAGGATCTTTCAACTTAGGAGGAAGTTTACTCTGAACCCTGGCACTGCACTCTTCAGTATGTGCAACTGTTTCAAACTCTGCATGTCTTCATTTGTTTTCCACAATATCTCTGCGATACCTTGCATACTTAGGCACTTCTTTCAAAATTTCCACCAAAGGCAAATTCACACTCACTTGGCTCAACATATCTAGGAATATCTTGTACTCATCTTTTTGCTTCTGCTGTCTTTGTGGAAACGGAGGTGGTGGCCTTGTTTCAATTACTGGCTCGGGCCCTCGATGTAAGTCTCGATTATAGCAGGTGGAAGCTCGGAATGTGAGGCGACCTCGGCATCCTTTTGAGGGAAAACTATCAACGCCGAGGTGTCTTCTTCTTATTCCTCATCCTGGTCCCTCAACCTTTGGGCCGCATCCGCCGAGAGATCGACTGTTTTTCTCCTCACCCTTCGAGGTTTGGGTTTGGAAGCCTCGGATTGCGAGGAATCTTTTCTCTTCTTATCCTTTTCTGGCCTTGGAGCCGGGGATTTAGCTTCGCCACCTTCACTCAAAGGCCTCAGAGTGGAATCTTTGGTCAGGCCTACATGAAGAAAGATTAACAATGAAAAAAATGTGTAATTGCCTCGGAATACGTAAGGAGAGACCCTTACCATGGTTCTTGGCCTCCCATCTGCCTTTGGCCAAATCCCTCCACACTCGTTCAACATGAGTCAAAGTAGAGGTGAGCTTCTGGATCCAGTCTTCAAAATCGGGCACCGCCTCGGGCATCCAAGGGACAGTTGCGTGATTAAAATGAAATGTTAGGCAAAATCAAAAGAAACACAGATCCTCACCCGTATTTCCACTCCTCGGGGAACGACATCTTTTCCTTTGGTATTATGTCACAGGTCCTCACCCGTATGAATCGGCTCATCTAGCCTCACTCTTTATCATCATCGATGTTCGAGATAGAGCCTTTGTTGCTCGGTAGTTGAGCCTAATTAGCCCTCGATAGAGCTGAGTCCTGTACAACCGAATGAGATGGTTCAGAGTGAACTCCAACCCCCGGGCCTCGTTGGAGTAGAAGAGCAACATGATCACTACGCGCCAAAGTGAAGGGTGGAGCTGACCGACGGTGACTTCGTACCTCCTACAGAAGTCAAAAATCACAGGGTCGACGGAGCCCAATGTGAAGGAGTAAGTTTAAGCACTTAAGAACCCCTTCACGTGAGTGGTGATGCTCTCTTCGGGTGTAGGAATGTGCACCACTACCTCCGGACCCCATTTGCAGTCCTCGTTCATGGCATCAACATGGCCCATGGAAATCGAATACATGTATATCGACACATGCTCGCATAGGCCCGGCACCGATGAGAGTTATCCTTTAAATTCGATTTTTAGGATGAATGGGCCAGGAACGTATTCATGGGGGGCGGCTCTACAGGCATCTTATCGCCGGCCGGCAGGGAGGAGGAAGATGAAGCCTTTTCCTTTTGTGGCACTGTTTTGGAAGATTTTTCCATTTGTGTATATAACGGAAGTAGAAAGAAGGTATAAAACTAGTGGCTCCAGTGAAAACAACGGTGCTATAATGAGCGGTGATGAGAGAAAGATAAGAAGGATTGGCAACTCAAGAGTTTATGATCAAAGAAAAGTAAAGTTTGAATCAACTAAAGAGGTGGTATTTATAGGTTTAAGACGATGGTTTGGTATCACTAGTGGCCGACCGAGGACTAACATCCATTGATGATATTTTTTGGGAACCGAACCAATGCGACGTTTCGGTCACATCCATCACTTACGTCATGGAGACGACGTCATGATCGAGGTATCAAGGAATCGAGGATCAAATCGTTTCTTATAATTTCATTCTAAGAAACACGGGGACTATCTATATATGGTTAAAATCGACCACACCCTATTTTACTGGCTCGAGGGTCTGCCTCGAGAGTGAGTCTGTATCGAAGCAAGTCCGGGCTCGAAGAACACGAAGACTGAGGAATCGAGATCAGACTAAATCGACACCGAAGTAATGGAATAACGAGATATCTGCAATCGACCACCAATCTCAACGGGAATCTCGGAATTGGCAGAACCATTAAACGGTTATTGATATCAATCATGTATTTTGCTTCCGAAATTAAAGTTATACCTTATTTAGGATTCGTCTACTATATAAAGAGAAACCTTGTTCATTTGTAAGACACATGAATCGTAGACACAATTACTGAGAAATACATACACTCTGCTCTTTTACTCACTCTTAATTCTCTACTGCTCTTATTGTCCATATTATTCTTATTGTTCTTATTATTCTTGTGGTTCTTAACGTTTGATCTCGAAACTATTCTAAGCCGAGGTCAGTAACTTGCAAATGAAACTGGTTTGATCTATTACAATTATTTAATTCCTTTATTTATTAGCTATTTATCAATTGGCATTGAATTAGATCACGCATCCTTCTCCACAAGAGCGTGTATTTATATCTTTTTCCTTCTCTTCTCCCTCTCCTCCTCGAAATCTAAGATACTCTGTTTTCTCAACGAAAAACTCCATGATAGTGTTCTCGAGGCATAATGATGTTTGGCATATTTTACTGTATATTAAATTGAAAGTCCGACGGTCCAATTTGAAGGGGAAAAAAATGTAGGTACATGTTTTAGACTTCTAGTACTAGATAGAGAAAATATTTTATATACAGTCAGACATCTCTATAACAGCTTAATTATAGAATTTAAATTTTTTTCGGAACCAATTTTTTATGTTGTATTTTACCTCTATATAAATTTAATTAATTTTCTTACTTATAACAACAATATTCATCTTTGTAACAACATGTTTTTTTATAAAATTACTTTTCTATAACAGCCATGTAAAATTTCTCGTGGAAAAAATATAAAACTAAATATTCATTTGTAATGGACTATAATGATTTTTTGAAATATATTTTAAAAAGTCAATTCAGTGGGGCAGCTATACAATTATTTAGTACGTTTTATTCTTTTAAAATAGATTCCTATCGCCAAACTCTGCGCGAAATCGGTTTTGAGGTATTCCTTGATATTGTGTTCGAGAAGAGAAGTTTTTTAATTTTATGAATTTTTCTAAAAGACTCTATTCTAAAATAAAAATTCTAGCAGCCACAATTGACTATGTTCTTTGCCATGCTTCCATTGCTTATTAAGAACCTCATCCCCAATAATTAGTCGATCAAAATATTAATATTTCTCACCAAGTTTTGTCTTCTTTAAGCCAGCTGAAACATTCATCTGTCATATTATTTTGACTAGAAAATTTTATTTTCTTGCCAACGATGTCAAAACTAACCAAACAACGTTCGAATGACCTAAAATTTTGCACACATATTTCAAATGACACAACAAACCTATTTCAACTTCCGAAATACCATTCCGACCCTGATAGCTAATTTTCCACAGCCGACCGGAAATCGCCAAAAATCTAATTTCGCCAATTCAAGCCTAATTCTACCACGGACCTCTGAATAACATTTCGAACACACTCCTAAGTCCCAAATCACCTAACGAAGCTATCCGAACCATAAAAACCAAGTTGTGAGATCATTTACCTATAACTCAACTTCCAGTTGACTTTTCCAACTAAAACACCAGCTTAAGAGACTAAGTGTCTCATTCCTCTCCACAATCACTCCGAAACCGAACCAATCAACCCAATGCAACATAAAAGAGCTGAACCATACAAGAATGAAGCAGAAAATAGGGAAAACAGTGCTAAACTCTCGGAACGGATGGCCGATACACTGATTCTGAGTGATTGTAAAGTATGCTGAGTGACTGATTTCGAGTGATGTTATGCCAGAGGCGCGGTTTATGAAATATACTTTTTCCCGAGAGGCTATTTATGATTTCTATCATTTTAACACTAAATTCTTCTTGAATTTCTATGGAAACTGTTGGAAGGTACAATTTCAAAGGATTTTTACTGAAATCGGCTTTTAAGCGTTATGAATTATCGTACCTACGATTTTGAAAGAAGAACTATAATTGTTGTGGATTGATGACTTGTTTTATGTGTTTCGTATTTCTCAGACTTTATTTACTCTCATTACTACTGAGTTGGCATATTCACATTACTCCCTACACCTTGTGTGCAGATCAAGGTGCTAGGGCGGAGTGAGTTGTTTACCTGTCCCAAAGACTCGGAGATTTTGCGAGGTAGTTGCACGCGTCCGTAGCCCTGCTTTCTCCTTCTTACTTCTGTAGTATTTGAATCTCCTAGACTTATTTGTATTAGAGATACTGTGCTAGACTTGTATATTTTCTTTAGATGCTCGTGACAAGTGACTCCGAAATTTTGGGTTGTATCTATTATTCGGCATATCTTAGTCTGTATAAAAATGCCTAAATAAAACTTTTATGAATTATCGGTTTAGAAATGATATAAATGAAAGGTTCTTTATGTTTTAAATATTGATTTGGCTGGCCTAGTATCGCGATAGGCACCATCACGGCCGGGGTAGTTTTTTGGTCGTGACAAGTTGGTATCAGAGCTCTAGGTTGCATAGGACTCACCAGTCCTGAGCAGGTTTAGTAGAGTCTTGCGGATCGGCACCGAGACGTCTGTACCTATCTTCGACAGGAGGCATAACCCTTAGGAAAATCTCACATTCTTGAATTCTTGTCGTGTGAATCTGTTGATTCTGGTAACTAAACTTATGTTGTTTCATTCTCTCATAGATGGTGAGGATACGTGCTACCGGATAGGGAGATCAGCCACCAGTGGGACCCATGAGGGGTCGCGGTCGCGGTTGAGGTCGTAGTAGAGGTAGAGGTGCAGCCCACGCAGTTGTCGGTTCGGTACCCAAAGATCCGCCTATTATTCCATATGAGGTCCCAGCCACAGATGTTCCAGTGGGACCAGCTCAGGCACCAGATGTGCCTATTGTTATTCCGGGTCTTCAGAAGACCTTGGCCCAGATTCTGACTGCATGCACCAGTCTTGCTCAGGCGGTCGTTGTTTCTACTTCAGCAACTACTTCTCAGGCCGGGGGAGGCATTCAGACTCCTGCCGCCCGTACACCTAAGCAAGTTATTCAGGGACTTCAGACCCCGGGGCAGCTCCAGCCCAGTCGGTTGCACCTGTTCATGATTATGTGATTCCTGTCATGCCAGATGACGAGCAGCGCAGGTTGGAGAGATTTGGTAGACTTCAGCCTCTGACTTTTAGTGGTGCAGAGGGCGAGGATGCCCAGGGTTTCTTAGACAGGTGTCAGAGGATTCTGCGCACAGCGGTATATTGGAGACTAGTGGGGTCTCGTTCACTACCTTCCAGTTTTCAGGAGTTGCCTTTACTTGGTGGAAGGCTTATAAGAGACGTAGGCTTGTTGGTGCAGCGCCCCTTACCTAGCAGAAGTTTTCCACTCTCTTCCTAGAGAAGTATGTCCCACAGCCCCGCAGAGAGGAGTTGCGCAGGCAGTTTGAGCAGTTGCGTCAGGGTGATATGACGGTGACACAGTATGAGATGAGATTTTCAGAGCTTGCCCACCATGCCATTTGGTTGGTCCCTATAAAGAGAGATAGGATCAGGAGGTTCGTGGAAGGTCTCTCATATCAGCTTCGGATTTTCATGACCGGGGAGAGAGTATCGGGTTCCACTTTTGAGAAGGTTGTTTATATTGCCCGAGAGATTGAGTCAGTTCGTTGCTAGGAGCGAGAGGAGAGAGAGTCCAAGAGTCCTCGAGGATCTGGTAGTTTTGGTGGTGTTACTTTAAGAGGACAGTTCCAGAACGGCAGAGGCTGTCCATGCAAGAAGGCTCAGCCAGGCCACTCAGGTTATCGTGGGGGATCATCTGGCCATGGTCCTCACAGTTCTCATCAGGGGCACCCATCATTCAGTGCTCTCCCAGCCTAGAGTTCATCTCGAGCACCATTGGTTCAGGGTTCATCTATGCTTGATTCTTCTAGAAGATATCCTGGTGCTAGGGGTTCAGTCCCCGTCCCCCGCACCAGGGAGTTGTTTCGAGTGTGGAGAGTTTGGGCACGTGTGGAGGTAGTGTCCTCGTCATCATGGTGGCCCGACTCAGTAGAGAGGCCAACCCTCAACTTCAGCTCCAGTTACTTCACCACCCGCCCAGCCAGCTAGGGGTAGGGGTCAAGCAGCTAGAGGCCTCCCTAGAGGGGGAGGTCGATCAGGTGGAGGCCAGACCCATTTTTATGGACTTCCAGCCAAACTAGATGCTATGGCCTCAGATGCAGTGATTACAGGTATTGTTTCAGTTTGTCACCGAGATGCTTCGGTCTTATTTGATCCTAGTTCCACGTATTCCTATGTTTCATCATGTTTTGCCCATTTCCTGGATATGCCCCATGAGTCCTTAGTTACATTTGTTCATGTGTCGACTCCGGTGGGCGATACTATTGTTTTGGACCGCGTATATCGGCCGTGTGTGATATCTATTGGGGGTCTGGAGACCTGAGTGGATATGTTATTGCTTAGCATGGTTTACTTTGATGTGATATTGGGCATGGATTTACTATCTCCATGTCATACTATTCTAGATTGTCACGCTAAGACCGTGACCTTAGCGATGCAGGGATTTCCAAGAGTCGAGTAGAGAGGTTCTATTAATTATGTGCCTAATAGGGTGATTTCATACCTGAAGGCTCAGCTATGGTAGAGAAAGGGTGTTTATCTTATTTGGCTTTTGTGAGGGATGTCAGTGCTGAGACTCCCACTATTTATTCTGTTCCTGTAGTCCGTGATTTTTGGGACGTGTTTCCTGCAGACCTATCGAGCAGGCTTCCCGACAGGGATATTGATTTTGGTATTGATCTGGTGCCGGGCACTCAGCCTATTTTTATTCTACCGTATCGTATGGCACCGGCGAAGTTGAACGAATCAAAATAGCAACTCTAGGAACTACTAGATAAGGGGTTAATTTGGCCTAATGTGTCGCCTTGGGGCACACCGGTGTTGTTTGTGAAGAAGAAGGATGGTTCCATGAGAATGTGCATTGACTACAGGCAATTGAACAAGGTTACAGTCAATAATAAATATCCTTTGCCTCAAATTGATGATTTGTTTGACCAACTTCAGGGAGCCAGGGTGTTCTCTAAGATTGATTTGAGATACAGGTATCATCAGCTGAAGATTAGGGATTCAGATATTCCCAAGACGACTTTCTGGACCCGTTATGGCCATTATGAGTTTTTGGTGATGTCTTTTGGGCTGACCAATGCCCCAGCAGAATTCATGCATTTGATGAATAATGTATTTCAGCCATACTTGGATTCCTTCGTTATTTTGTTCATTGATGACATCCTGGTGTATTCTCGTAGCTAGGAGGAGCATGCTCAGCATGAGAGTCGTATTGCAGAGATTGAGGGAGGAGAAGCTTTATACAAAGTTCTCCAAGTGTGAGTTTTGACTTGGCTCAGTAGCTTTCTTGGGGAACGTGGTGTCCAGTGAGGGTATTCAGGTAGATCTGAAGAAGATAGAGGCGGTACAGAGTTGCCCCAGACCATCCTCAACTACAAAGATTAGGAGCTTCCTTGGTTTGGCAGGGTACTACCGTCACTTTGTGGAGGGGTTTTCTTCTATTGCTTCGCCCTTGACCAAATTGACCCAGAAGTGTGCCCCATTCAGGCGATCTAACGAGTGTGAGGAGAGCTTTCACAAGCTCAAGTTTGCTTTGACCACAACTCCACTTTTAGTATTTTCATCAGCTTCAGGTTCTTATACTGTGTATTGTGATGCCTCGAGGATAGGCATTGGTTGTGTATTGATGCAGGAGGTTAGGGTGATTGCCTACGCCTTGCGCCAGTTGAAAACTCATGAGAATAATTATTAGGTGCATGATCTCAAGTTAGCAGCCATTATTCACGCCTTGAAAATTTGGCGTCATTATCTGTATGGGGTTCATTGTGAGGTTTTTACTGATCACTGTAGTTTGCAGCATATGTTTAAGTAGGATTTGAATTTGTGTCAACGGATATGGTTGGAGCTTATCAAGGACTATGATATCACGATTCTATACCATACGGGGAAGGACAATGTGGTGGCCGATGCCTTGAGTCGCCGAGCAGAGAGTTTGGGGAGTCTAGCATATCTTCCAGTAGCAGAGAGGCCTTTAGCACTTCATGTTCAAGCCTTAGCGGGACAATTTGTGAGGTTGGATCTATCGGAGCCCCACCAGGTATTGTCTTGTGTACCCTCCAAGTCTTCTCTTTATGATCGTATTAGAGAGTGCCAGTATGATGACCCACACTTGATCGTCTTCAGGATAGAGTCTGGCGAGGTGATGCTAGGGATGTAGTTATTGGTGATGATGGTGTTATGAGGATGCAGGGTCGGATATGTGTGCCTAATGTGGATGGGCTTCGGGAGTTGATTCTTGTTGAGGCCCACAACTCGCGGTATTTCATCCATCCGGGTGCCGCGAAGATGTATCAGGATCTGAGACAACACTATTGGTGGAGGCAAATAAAGAAGGATATTTTTGGATTTGTGTCTCGGTGTCTCAACTTTCAGCATGTCAAATATGAGCACCAGAGACCAGGTGGATTGCATTAGAGGTTTGATATTCCGGAGTGGAAGTAGGAGTCGATCACCATGGACTTTGTAGTTGGGCTCCCACGGACTTCGAGGAGGTTCGATGCTATATGGGCTATTGTGGATTGGCTGATCAAGTACGCTAACTTCATTCCTATTGGTACTACTTATTCTTCAGAGCGGTTAGCTGAGATTTATATCCGGGAGATTTTTCGGTTGCATGGTGTTCCGGTTCCATCATTTCTGATAGAGGTACTTAGTTCAAATCGCAGTTTTGGAGGGTCGTGTAGAGAGAGTTAGGTACTCAAGTTGAGTTGAGCACAACTTTCATCCTCAGACAGGCGGGCAGTCCGAGCGCACTATTCAAATATTGGAGGACATGTTGTGCGCATGTGTTATTTATTTTGGGGGCTCATGAGACCAGTTTCTTCCACTCGCAGAGTTTGCATATAATAATAGTTACCAGTCGAGTATTCGATGGCTCCCTATGAGGCTTTGTATGGGAGGAGGTGTAGATCTCCGGTGGGTTAATTTGAGTCGGGTGAGCCAGGATTTTGGGTACAGATTTGGTACATGATGCTTTAGATAAGGTGAAGTTGATTCAGGAGCGCCTTCGCATGGCGCAGTCTAGGAAGAAGAGTTATGTGGGCCGGAAGGTCCGGGATGTATCTTTCATGGTTGGGGAGAAGGTTCTGATGAAGGTGTCACCCATGAAGGGTGTTATGCGGTTCGGGAAGAGGGGCAAGTTGAGTCCCCAGTTCATTGGGCCTTTTGAGGTGCTTCAGATGGTTGGAGAGGTGGCTTATAGACTTGATTTTCCACCTAGCTTGTCGAGTGTGCATCCGGTATTTCATGTTTCCATGCTTTGGAAGTATGTTGGTAACCCGTCTCATGTTTTGGACTTCATCACGGTTCAGCTAGAGGGTGATATGTCTTATGAGGTGGAGCCAGTAGCCATTTTGGGTCGTCAGGTTAGAAGGTTGAGATCTAAGGATATAGCTTCAGTGAAGGTGCAGTGGAGAGGTCATCCGGTGGAGGAGGGCACCTGGGAGACTGAGCGGGAGATGCGAAGTAGATATCCTCACCTATTTGAGACTCCAGGTATGTTTCTAGACTCGTTCAAGGATGAACGTTTGTTTAAAAGAGGGAGAGTTTAACGACCTGGCCAGTCGTTCCATGAGATTATCCATGTTTTCCCCATTTCTGCTTCATTTTGTGTTGTTTAGCTCCTTTATGTTGTGTTGGGTCGATTGTCTCGGGTTCGGAGTGGTTGTTGAGAGAAATGAGACACTTCGTCTCTTAAGTTGGTTTAATAGTTGGAAAAGTCAACCGGAAGTTGACTTATAGGTAAATGATCTCGGAATGTGGTTTTTATAGCTCGGATAGCTTTGTTAGGAGATTTGGGACTTAGGAGTGTGTTCGGAATGTTATTCTGAGGTCCGGAGTAGAATTAGGCTTGAATTGCGAAATTCGATTTTTAGCGATTTCTGGCCGACAGTGAAAAATTAGCTATCATGGTCGGAATAGAATTTCGAAAGTTGGAACAGGTTCATAGTGTCGTTTGGGATGTGTGTGCAAATTTTCAAGCCATTCCGATGTGGTTTGGGTGGTTTCGGCACCGTTGGCGAATTTCAAAAGTTTAGAAATCCTTAGGCTTGAATCATGCATTAATTTGGTGTTTTGGCGTTATTTGTATGTGTTCCGAGGGTTCGACTAAGTTCGGGTGTTGGCATATGACTTGTTGGTACTATTGGTTGAGGTCCCGAGGGCCTCGGGATGAGTTCGGATGGTTGATAGATTGGTTTTTGGCATTTAAAGGCTGCTGGTGTGATTTCTGCTGGTGTGATTTCTGCTGGTGTTTCCGCACCTGCGGAAGAAGAGCCGCAGGTGCGAGGTCGTTTGTGCAAGGTTGGGAGCCGCAGATGCGGACACTGAGGAGTTTGGACTTTTCCAAAGAAGCGTAAAATTGGTCGCAGGTGCAATGAAGTTGACCGCAGAAGCGGAAATGGTGCATTAAGTGGGTTCCGCACCTGCCATGGTAATATCCGCAGGTGCGGTTCCATAGAAGTGGGAATTTGACCGCAGATGCGATTTTCGCTGGGCAGAAAGTATAAATAGTTTCCTTCGCGAATTTTAGGCTTTGTTCATCAATTTTGCATGCGGGTTGAGGCTTTTGGGAGCAATTTGAAGAGGGATTTTAAGGGATTTTCGTGGAGGTAAGTTTCTTGGACCTAAAACTCATTTCTATGGTGATATTTGATTGATTAGACATGAAATCTACGGGAATTAAGGGTTAAAATTGGGGGATTAGGGCTTGAAATTTGAAGACACTTATTTAAGGATTTGAGGGGGCGTTTGTTGTCGGATTTGGATGAATTTGGTATGTATGAACCTTTGAGAGTGTAAGGATTCTAGTTTTGCAATTTTTATCAGATTTCGAGACGTGGACCGGGAGTCGGGTTTGGCCAATTTCGGGACTTTGATGTAAATTGATTATTTTTGAGTGGGCTTTGTTCCTTTAGCGTATTTTGATGATCTAAATCAGATTTTGACTAGATTCGAGGCGATTTGAGGCCGAGTCGAGGGGCAAAGGCATCGCGTAGTAGATTTTCATCCGACTTGAGGTAAGTAATGATTGTAAATCTTGTCCTGAGATTATGAAACCCCGGATTTCACATCGTTTCACTATTTTGAAGTGGCGCACTTGCTGGAACGAGCGTGTGACGTGCACTATTGGGGATTGTGACTTGGTCCGTCCCGTAGCAACTATTAAGTTGCGTATTTGACTGAAAGCTATATGATATTTTGTGTTTTGGAAAGTATTACTATGTTTTGGGCGGAATGGCGTATTTGGGCCTCGTGCCAAGTGTTTGGACCCTTAGGGGATTTTATTACTATTTCCTCACTGTTTTGATTTGAAAGTTACACTCAGTCATGATTTTTACCTGTTTAATGTTTAATTGAGTTTCATTACTCCACTTTGATGCATATGAAAGATGTTTTAGGACGAGTTCCCTGTTTTTACTTAAATGCCCGAGTGGCTTGTGAGGTTTATGACTGAGTGAGGCCGAGGGCCTAATTTGTAAGGATATGATGTGGGATCGGGTTGCACGCCGCATCATGTTATTGATAGGCTGAGTGCCAGAGTGATTGATCCCATGATTTGGCTTATTATAGCGCTTGGGCTGAAGGAGCCCCTCCGGAGTCTGTACATCCCTAGTGAGCGCAAGTGCCTACTGAGTGCGAGTGCCGAGTGGTTGGGAGGCATGAGTGACTGTGAGGTTGCCCGAGGGGCTGATTCCAAGTGATTGTGAGGTATGTTGGGTGACTGATTCCTAGTGATATTATGCCCGACGAGTAATTTATGAAATATTTTCTTGCCCGAGAGGCTATTTATGATTTCTATCATTTTAGCATTAAATTCTTCTTGAATTTCTATGGAAACTGTTGAAAGGTACAATTTCAAAGGATTTTTACTGAAATCGTCTTATAAGCATTATGAATTGTCGTATCTACGATTTTGAAAGAAGAACTGTAATTGCTGTGAATTGATGATTGTTTTATATGTTTCATATATCTCAAACTTTATTTACTTTTATTACTACTAAGTTGGCGTACCCACATTACTCCCTGCACCTTGTGTGCAGATCCAGGTGCTAGGGCGGAGTGAGTTGTTTACCTGTCCCAGGGACTCTCGGATTTTGCGATGTAGTTGCACGCGTCCGCAGCCCTGCTTTCTCCTTCATACTTCTGTAGTATTTGCATCTCCTAGATTTATTTGTATTAGAGATACTGTGTCAGACTTGTATATTTTCTTTATATGCTCGTGACCAGTGACTCTGGGATTTTGGGTTGTATCTATTATTCGGCGTATCTTAGTCTGTTTAAAAATGCTTAAATGAAAGCTTTATGAATTATCGGTTTAGAAATGATATAAACGAAAGGTTCTTTATGTTTTGAATATTGATTTGGCTGGTCTAATATCACGATAGGCGCAATCACGACCGGGATAATTTTGGGGTCGTGACAATTAGAAACCAAATTTGACTAAAAACTAAAAAATCTATTTCTACATGATTTCGACTGCAAATCCTAACTAGATATGAATTAAATAAACAAAAAAGGTTCAAAAATATCATTTTATTGTTCGAAATTGGACAAGTATACCCTCCGTCAAAAGTTGGTATCTACTCCGCACTTGTAATGACCAAAAGGGCTCGTTTTTTCCTCCATCACTAACGAATGCATTTTAAATCCATGTGGAATAACTTTCTAATTTTTAAATCTAAAATTATTTACCACATAATTTAAAATGCACATGGATTAAAAAAAGTACGAGTGTACTGCATATAACTCCTACATCAGGATTCATGGCTTCTTTGCAAAATTTTCCACAATTTTGCAGATAAAACTCTGTTGTATTTTGTCGTTTATATTTATTGAAAGACTTACATTTTAAAAAGTGAACATCTCTATTTAGCCAATGAAGAAATTAAACAATTAGTGTTAGTATGCAATCATTAATTCTCTCGCCAAAAGTACAAATGTTTTCCATTATCGTTTCCTGCTTGTATCATATCTTAATTTTCAACTCAAGCTTGTTTTTTTCCTACTTGTTTTCCAAGCTTAATACTCCAACTATTCAACCCAAAATTAAAAACTTCAATATAGATGATTTCACATCAATTTATTTTGGCAGTTGGGGAAGTTCTGATACCTCTGATTCATTCAGAAACTCTTCCTACTGCACTCTCTCTTCTCGAGTTGCTTGCTCCACTTTTGCACACATATGTGTTAATACAATTAAATCTCTCTATAACAATTTCATTTGAATCGACTTTTTTTTATTACTATAATGAAGTGCTAATATTGAGAACATATATACTATAACATAACATGAAAAATCGATTCCAAAACAAACTTGAATATTGTAGAGAAATTTGAATGTTCACAATTATTGATTATTATTGTTATTACGAAACGAACAACACACAATTACATAATTAAATTTAGAAGACACTGGTTAAATAGATTACTGTACCTCTGTCGCATAAAAATTCTGAATCCGCTTCTGAATACCATCCCTAGAGGAGGACCAACCTATGAAATGGGCAAAAAGATTAAGGCTAAGTAAAAGTTTGTTCTCAACCTCAACGTCCATTTCATCTGCTGGTTCTCCTCTATGGAAGTCAATGGATGGGTATGGTAGAACAGCACGTTTATTTTGTTGAAAATTTAAATGGGGTAACCCAGGTGGTCAATTTTGAAAGGAAAAAGAAAGTTTAGGATGATTTTTGACAAATAGCGATTTTTACAGATAAAAATCAGCCACCGTCTCAAAAATTAATTGAAATTAAGCCACTTTTAATAAGTAAACACACAATTGCTACTCCACAAGAGTGTGTTTTTATATTTTACTGTATATTAAATTGAAAGTCAGACGGTCTAATTTGAAGGGAAAAAAATGTAGTTACATGTTTTAGTTAGGGGTGTATATAGATCGGGTTAGTTCGAATTTTTTAATTACCACACTAAACCAATTGTGTCGGATTATTAAATCTAAAAACTAAACCAAACCACTAAAAGTTCGGTTTTTTAATCTTGGGTTGTTCGGATTTTTCGGGTTTTTTTTCATAAAGTCTTCATATAACAAAACATAAAAATTTTATTCCAATATTTCTTTAATCCTAGTAAGATATATAAGGTGTTTTTCAATTAAATACATAAATATGAGATGAGTCATGCAATTGTACTAAAATATTCAATAATAAATATAATAAAATGGCATAAAATAAATATTTTTAATAAGCCATAATGAAAACAAACATA
>ML367461.1:0-44278 GCA_005239505.1 Nicotiana paniculata | reverse complement strand
ATTAAATTGGTTGAATGTAACACTATTAAAAAATTAGAATTAGTTATGAACTTCGTTACTAATCTGTTGTTAAATTGCTCCTAGTTAGCAGAATATTTTAATAATTTATTTCTAATCGATTGCTAAGTAGGATTAGTAATTAAATTTACTGTTTAGCTACATAATTTGTCTATTACTAATTTATATTTTTTTTAGTAATGTGTAAACATCGAGTACTCAAGGCCCGACAAACGAATATTCTATACGTAATAAAGTCATATTAATTGATAAATCGGGCAAACAAATATTCTATACGTAAATAGTGCTACAACATTTAGATACAATGTGTTCAAATAATTAAAAAATATTTTTCTATGATTAATATTTGAATTGAGAGTTAGTTTAAGTTTGAAAGCATAACTTAATTTTTGAAAATGCGGTCCAATTTAGAAAAATAGAATCATAAACATTATTTGAATTTGAGATGAGAATTTTTTTTAAATTCTTATCTCTATTATATTACAATGAGTGTGGTAGAAACATATATTAAACTCAAACAATGTAATAATATTAGGTATTGAATAATATAATATAAAAAATAAAGAATAAATAGAGGAAAAGTAAAAATTCAGATTCTTTATCATAGAGAAAGGGTAAAAGTTATTTAAATTTGAGATGAGAAAGTTTTTAGATTATGATAAAATAAAAAAAAAAAGTCATAATATGGACAAGTCCACGTAACTCAAGTCTAATATATAAAATCAAAAACTAAAACTATTGAATTACAAAAATAAATTAGAGATAATGAGAGGATATTTATAAATCATAAGTTTAGAAAATAAATTAAGGAAAATATACAATACTTAAAAATATTATTAAAATTTAGATAATTGAAAATTTTCGAGCAATATTTTTAAAACAAAAAAGATTATTTTATCATTAAAAAATTATATGTTTATCTATATTATATTGAAGAATAGTAGTTGATAATGATATTAAATAAAGTTACAAGTTAATGAAAAGCCAAGACTATATATTAGGTTAAAAATATCAAAATTAGGTTAATTATTAAAACTTTACTATTAGAAATGAAAGGGAAAGACTATTTGTATTTGAGATTAGAAAGTTAGTAAAACTATAATGAGAATGCTCAAACTACGGATAATATCACAAAATTGAAGTCTCATTTATGAAAAATAAAATAAAAAATAAAATTTTAAAAATACAAAATAAATTTCTAATATAGGTAATTTTACTAATAAAAATGAAAAATTAAACTTGCATCTTAAAGATAAAAAAGAAAGAGAATATACGTAAAGAAATAAAATGACAGTGAAAATATTTCTACAACATTTAAATATAATGTGTTCAATGAATTAAGAAAATATTTTTCTATGATTAATATCTGAATTAAGTGCAGTTAGTTTTAAGTTTAAAAGTATATCATAATTTTTTTGAAAATTCGGTCCAATTTATAAATAGAATGATAAGAATTATTTGAATTTGAGATGAGACTTTTTTTATTTCATAATATTTTATTTTTGGAAAATACTACGTAAAGAAACAAAATGAAAGTAAAAATATTACTATTATATTTAGATATAATGTGTTCAAACAATTAAGAAATATTTCTCTATGATTAAAATAAAATTATTAAAAATACCAATAAATTTCTAATATAGATTATTTTACTAATAAAATTAAAATTAAATTAGTATCTTAAAGCTAAAAAATAAAAAAATTTAACTGCATCTAATACAAAAACAGTTATAAGCGAACATAATACATTTGGAACATAATGATAAAATATAAAATGACTTATGTATTAATATTTTAGACTAATTCTAAATTATAATTTAAATAAAATATAATATGATTTTGATTATAGGTAAAATATCAATATAAAAACTAATTAAAATTTATAGTAGGAAAGAAAATGTATAAAAAAATAGAGATAGTGTGAAGGTACTTATACTTTAAATTAATTTAAAAATAAATAAATTATATTTAGAAAATATTACTGATAATTTAAATGATTAGAAAATTCTTACCAAGAGAATACAAGCATAAAAATATACCAAATTTCAAGAATAAAATATTTATATTTATTAAAGACTATTAAAAGGATAATAAGCAAGATACTAATTTAATTATTAAGCTAATAAACAAATTATATGGTAGTATGATAATATTAAAATAAATAATACAACAACTATAAAGAACAAAAAAAAAAAATAAGAATTTGCATAAAAATGATGTAATGAATAAGGCATATTTTACTTTCAGATAAAAACAAAGTAATAGTAAGAAATTTGTTATAATAATATGGTTGAATGTGCTCAAGCAAGACAGACCACAACATGACATGTTTAGTATTCTTTAATATTGAGAGCGAAATAAAATGCAAGTATTAAAATCAAGGGATTAGGTTATACACACACACACACACACACACACACACACACACACACACACACACACACACACATATATATATATATGTGTGTGTGTGTGTGTGTNTATATATATATATATATATATATATAGGTTGTCCACTACGAGATTTGAATAATAATTTCATATCCTTCTTCATAATTAGTATCTAATGTTATATAATTTTTATTTAAAACGTTTATATTTTAAAGTTATTTATATATAATTCAAACAACTTAGATCACAATTTGACATGATTAGTTATGTGCGCGTCGCGGAGATACTAATACTAATTTTTTAGTAATATATAAACATCGAGTACTCAAGGCCGGCTTTTGGATGAAAGCACCTGAAGCACATGCTTTAGGTCGCAAATTTGGGGGCCCTTTTTTTAACCAATAATAGATTAATACGTTAATTTTTAGAATAAACAATGAGTATTTTTAAGTAGACTCTTCCAAACCTTTTATGTGTGAACAAAATTCTAACAACTGCAATAATTATCTTTTATTTCATACATTTTTCTATATATCAGAAAACATATAAATTATATGTTACACTATTCACTTTCTCTCTTGATTTCAGCAAGAGAGTTAATCTCTCGCATAATATTTATACACTTCTAATATTCTCTTTCTTGCGTTTTTGGATTAAAATATGATAAATTATTGTATTATTTTGTGAAAAATCTTAGCTTAAGAACACTATTCATAAAATATATTGCACATTCTTTTTTTATCCTCACTTCCAAGCATTGTGAGAAATTATTGAAGCAACAAAAACATATTTAGAATCAAATCATCAATTTTCTTGAGTGAGATTCGATTATTCAAACTTTTAAGTGTTAACTTTATCTCATATTTGTTATTTTTGTTACTTTTACTTAGTAGATATATATTATCTTTTTAACCGTTTATTAGAATTTGAATATCTCAACGAGGAAATATGAATATGATAATTCAAAACTCAAAAAGAGGGAAAGGAAAATCAATAACACAGTTCCCAAAAAGGATATTATGAAAAATTGATTATAAAAATTTACTAATAATTTTGCTTCTCAAAATATTAGAAAAATAGTCTTCAAATAAGAAAGAGTGTGTATGAAGTTATTTTAATAAAAATATAAAGTTTAAGGCCTTTCATCAATGTTGGCTAATTAGGCCACAAATACTGTTGAACCACCTGAGCAAGCACGAATAAGTATTTTTTGTTACTCATTGTCATATAAGTATGCCCGGGAAAATGCATGTCTGCATTGAATAAAGTTTTTAGTTCTATTACATCATTCATAAAACTTTATGATGTTAAGGCATAACATGGATAAGAAACTGGTAAATTGATTTAGTAAACGGGCTTGAAGATTAAATGAGTGAAAGGTGTCATTAAACAGTCCAGTTCACTAGTGATATTATCCGCTCTAGGCCTAGACCTTCACGTACAATATTACTAGCGGACTAGTCTGCTACAAATGGTATCAGAGCCACTCTTGTGTCAGCGGTGATGGTGAGTCAGAGCTCAACTGAGATTAGGCAAATCCCAGATAGGCGAGGCAAACCTCAGTGTTGAATCTAGACGAATCTCATGCTGTGGGGAAAATCTCAGCGATGACGCTGAGTCCATAAGAGGGGTATATGTAACAACCCAGACTTTAGATAAAGTCCCACATCGACAAAACACAAGAGGGAAGTTGAGTATATAAATTAACAAACCTTAGACCCTAGTGACGCGTTTTAAACCCGTGAGGGCCTAGGCCTAGAGGACAATATCACTAGTGGGCTGGATTGTTACAGATAGTATCAGAGTCACTCGTCTGTCATCCTTGCTGATGGTGGGTCAGAGTTCAACTGAGTTTAGAAAAATTCCAGTTAGGTGGGCCAAACTTCAGTGCTGAGTCTAGGAAAATTTCATGTGGTGGGGCAAACCTCAGCGAGGATGCTGAGTCCATAAGAGGGGGTGTATGTAACACCCCAGACTTTAGACAGAGTCGCACATCGGCAAAACACCAGAAAAATGATGGTATATAAGTTAACAAGCCTTAGACCCTAATGACGCGTTTTAAACCCATGAGGGCCTAGGCCCAGAACGGACAATATCACTAGTGAGCTGGGCTGTTACAGATAGTATCAGAGTCACTCTTGTGTCAGCCTTGCCGATGGTGAGTCAGAGTTCAACCGAGTTTAGGCAACCCAGTTAGGCGGGGCAAACCTCAGTACTCAGTCTAGGCGAATCTCATGCGTTGCGGTGAACTTTAGCAAGGACGTTGAGTCCATAAGAGGGGTATGTAATGTTCTAGACTTTAGACGGAGTCCCACATCGGCAAAACACAAGAGGGATGTTGGGTATATAAGTTAACAAGCCTTACACCTTAGTGGTGTATTTTAAACCCGTGAGGGCCTAGGCCTAGAGAGGACAATATGACTAGCGAAAGGGGCTGTTACAAATGGTATCAGAGACACTCTTATGTGAGCCTTGCCGATGGTGGGTCATAGTTCAACTGAGTTGAGGCAAATCCCGGTTAGGCGGGGCAAACCTCAGTGCTGAATCTATGCGAATCTCATGCGATGGGGCAAAACTCAGCGAGGACGCTTGAGTCCATAAGAAGGGGTATATGTAACAGCCCAGAATTTGGACGGAGCCCAACACCGGCAAAACACAAGAGGGATGCTGGGTATATAATTTAACAAGACTTAAACCCTAGTGACACGTTTTAAACTCGTGCGGGCCTCAGCCCAGAACGGATAATATCACTAACGAGGCTGGGCTGTTACATGTCACACCCATTTTTCACTCTTAAACCCTCTTTAAAAATAATAAAGTGATTTTTAAAATCTCAAAAAGGTCTCAATTTGAAATGTGTCAAAGAATAGTGTTCCAAAGAGTACTTTTGGAGTGGCCACTTGATATTTGAATTTGGTGTGCCAAGTCACCATTTTAAAAGTGATTTTTCCCTTCAAAACACATTTGAACTCCAAACTAGTTTGCACCAGAGATTTTAGATAAGGGGGTCATTTGAATCGGGGAGAAGGTGTTAGGCATTCTCCGAGTTGCGTACATGATCAAGTTGATTTTGAAAAATATTCAAATAGAGGTAAAAACACAGAAAAATAAAAATAAACACAAAAGAAGCTCGAGGTCGTCTCCACCTAATAAAAGAAAAATAAGTGAAATGAAAAGAAAGTACAAAAAAAGTATACTAAGAGTTCTAATCTATCCTACACTATGATTCCTCCACGATATAGCTTCGGCCTCCGTTTACATTCACATCGGGGTATTCCTCGGAAAAAAGAGTACAAAAATATATACAAACTCTACGGGGCATTTCCGGGATGAATTAAATGACTAAGGGGGCGACCCGTCATCTCAAAAGAAACTAAAATAAAAACGACCTAAAGGTTTGCCGACCCAAATGTGGTCGGTCTAAGCATGCTCCTAGTGGACAATGTAATAAAAGTAAAATAAATGATACTAAAAGAAATAAAAATTAATTTCATGCTCATTTTCTTTCAACTTCTTATTTCATGCATTTAACCAAACCCAATTCCTAATGGATGTGAACAAATTAATCACTAATCAGCTTTGGCCTCCCACTTCCCACGACCCAATTAATCCAAATACAGCAAGCTCAGTATGAAGCCTCGAAACAGATAGAAAGCAATCAGCAAACAGATCAAAAACCTACGTAAATAAAAGAACAAAATGAATAAAGAAGAGGTGGACTGAGGCATGATGAGAGTCGTGACCCTTTATTAGTCCCATCCCATGTATATTATCATTTAACTCTCAATTTCCCATAACCAAACAACTTCCAAATGACATTAATAATATACACTCGCTCAAGTCTGCCAAGCCCAGCATACTCTAATTCAAAATTACAGCCATACTATTTAGTATTTCCTCATCAGATTTTCAGAGTAAAGGCATTTCTATGAATCTAACAGATGAAAGATTTCAAAATGTAATGCACATCAATCAGCGGATCTTTTAAACATGAATGATGTGATATGGATTTCTAGAATAGGATAATCCATAACACTTTAAATTTGCTAGTGATGTAAACTAAAGCCCAAGAGAATCAATCAAGCTCCACAATTACGCATTTAAAGACATTTCAACAAATCATATATGAAGAACAATGATCACCCTGAAAGTTTTCTGTAACGACCCGGCCTGTCGTTTTGAGAGTAATAGCCCCGATCCCCTATTAGTTGCTTCCCTCGTACTATTTCAGATACTGTGACTTGCCGAGAGGTTTCGTATTGGTTTTTGGAGTGTTTTGGGACACTTAATCCCTAAGCGGAGATTTTAAGCCTTAGGATTTGGACCATAGTCGGAACTGTGTGAAGACGACTCCGGAATGGAGTTCTCTCAGTTCCGTTAGCTCCGTTGAGTGATTTTGGACTTAGGAGCATGTCCGGATTATGTTTTGGAGGCATGCATCTCATTTAGGCTTGAAATGGCAAAAAGTCAGAGTTTTGGAGATTTTGACCAGTAGTGAAAATTTTGATATCGGGGTCGGATTCCGATTACGGAAGTTGGAGTAGATCCATAAGGTTGAATATGACTTGTGTGCAAAATTTGGAGTCAATCGAACGTGGTTTGGTTGGTTTCGGCATCGGTTGTCAAGTTTGAAAGTTTCAAGTTCTTTAAGTTTGAATCGGAGGATGATTTGTGATTTTAGCATTGTTTGATGTGGTTTGAGGGCTCGACTAAGTTTGTATGATGTTTTATATTTGGTTGGGGTCCCGGGGTCCTCGGGTGTGTTTTGGATCATTATCGGGTGCATTTTGGACTTATAGAAATGGCTGATGCTGGGGTATTTCTGGTGTCATCGCACCTGCGGTGTGATTGGCCGCAGGTGCAAGCTCGCAGAAGCGAGTGGGCGATCGCAGATGCGGAGATGATGAGTTTTTCCATTGGTCGCAGGTGCGACGTGCAAGCCGCATCTGCGGAAGGGTGATCGCACAGACGGAATAGGTGAGGAGGCTGAGGTGGCCAAGGTTCCGCAGAAGCGAACGATTGAGTGTAGAAGCGCATCCGCAGATGCGGATTGTTGTGCGCAGGTGCGATGCTTTGAAGTTAAGTGAAACTCCACGGGTGCGGAGTCTTCGGCGTAGAACCGGCACCGCATAAGCGGAAATCGGACCGCGAGTGCGGTTTGACTGGCGAAAAAGGGCCAAATCGAGGTTTTATATCATTTTCATAATTTGGACTTGAGAGCTCGGAATTAGGCATTTTTTCGAGGGATTTTCAGAGTAAGCTTTGGGGTAATGATTCCTAACTCATTTTTGGTTGTATTCCATTAATCTATAGTTGTTTTCTTCATTAAATTAAGGAAATTGGATGAGAAATTTGGGAAAGAAGGGTGGATGTTCTTCAACTATATTTTTGATATTTGATTGGGATTTTGATATCGTATTTAGATAATTTTGGTATGAGAGAACTCGTGAGTGAATGGATTTTCATATTATGTGACTTTTACCCGATTTCGAGACGTGGGCCCGGGGAGGCTTTTTAGGGCGATTTCCAATTTCTGTCTTTAGCTTTGATTTCAGTAACTAGATTAGTTCCTTGTAGTTATATTTATGATATGTAATTGATTTTGGCTAGATTTGGGTCATTCGGAGTCGGATATTCGTGGAAAGAGCATTGTCGTAGATTTATTGATATTGGTTTGAGGTATGTGGCTTGCCTAACCTTGTGTGGGGGAACTCCCCTTAGGATTTGGTACTGTTTTGATATGTGAGCGCCGTGTACGTGAGGTGACAAGTACGTACACGGGATAATTATTTTTTAAAGCCCTATTTCTGCTAAGTAGTAACCTGTTTCCTTCTTATTTGAGTCATATCAGCATGTGTAGTGTCCTGTTAGATTAGAATAGCATGTCTACTCTCCTTAGTCGTTTATCTGAACTCTGTACAGCATGTTTAGTGAATTTCCTGCTTTTCCTTGATTGTACTTAGTCTAAATTGTAGGATTTCGTGTTGTAGCTGTTGAATTCTATGGTTTGAGCTGTGTATTTACCTTTGGGACTACAGAACGGTATTCCGGGAGATCACCCTGCATATTTACTTTGGTATTATGGAACGGTATTCCGAGAAATCCCCCTGCATATTTACTTTTGGGACTACAAAACGGTATTCCAGGATATCCCCTTACACATTTACTTTGGGACTACAGAACGGTATTACGGGAGATCCCCATGTCTTGCATATTTACTTTGGGACTATGAAATGGTATTTCGGAAGATCCCCCTGCACATTTACATTTGGGACTACGAGACGGTATCTCGGGAGATCCCATGTTGTTACTTCTTTGTACTGAGCTGTTACCTTTCTGTGATCTCATTCTTGTTAAATTTCTGTCTTTATTTTATTGCGATATTTCATTCTTCCTTGTTTTTATTATATATATATATACCAGTAGGTCCTTGACCTGATCTCGTCACTACTCGACCGAGGTTAGGCTTGACACTTATTGGGTACTATTGTGGTGTACTCACGCCCTTTCCTGCACATATATTTCGTGTGTAGATCCAGGTTCCTCCTACCAGCCTCGTCCTTAGTTGCAGTCTCTGCTATTTTTGGAGGCTTCAAGGTACATCTGCCTGCGCCCGCAGATCCTCGGAGTCCCCTTCTATCCCCCTATGTTCATTTTTCTCTTATTTCTATAGACAATGGTGTATAGAACAATTAGAATCTAGTAGAAGCTTGTGACTTACAGTGTTCCGGGTCTTGGGACTGTTATGTATATTTCGAGAGTCAACTATTGTATATGCCGAGCGGCATCTCAATTGCTTATTTAAATCATCTGCTACTGTTAGTTGTTAATTTTCATGTTTTCATTTCATTTCCACAAAGTGTTAGGCTTACCTAATCGTAGAGACTAGGTTCCATCACGAAAATTCACGGTGGGAAAATTTGGGCCGTGACAAGTTGGTATAAAAGCTCTAGGTTCATAGGTGTCGTGAGTCACAAGTCAGTTTATTAGAGCCTCACCGATCGGTACGGAGATGTCTGTACTTATCTTCGGGAGGCTATGGAACTGTTAAGAACAATCATACTTCTTTTTATTCCTGGTCGTGCGAGTTATTGGCATCAAATTCTAAAAATTCTCTATTCTATTCTTTCTCACAAATGGTGAGGATCCATACCGGGAGATCTGACGACCAAGCACCTGTGCCCCCTGCTAGAGCTGCCAGAGGCCGGGGCCGGGGTAGAGGATGATCACGCGGTGAATCCAGAGCACCCGCACGATCGGTGACAGAGGAGCCCCCAACAGCTTCAGCTGGAGGGCAGGCACCGGAGGTTCCTATTGCTGCACCAGCCCTCCATGAGACTCTAGCCTAGTTCATGAGCATGTTAAACACCTTAGCTCAGGCTGGACTGATTCCACTATCTCCCGCCACATCTCAGGCCAGGGGAGGGGCACAAACTCCCGCAGCCCGTACTCCTAAGCAGAAGGTCCAGGTTGATCAGGCCCTAGAGTTCATTCCTATACAGCCGGTAGCTCCGGTTTAGCATGAGACTAGGACAGCCGCTTCTGCGGTGGAGCATGTCAGACTTGAGAGGTACAAAAAGTACCACCCACCTACCTTCAGTGGATTGGCTACCGATGATGCTCACGGCTTTTTGGAGGAGTGTCATTGTATTCTCTGTACTATGGGTGTAGCGGAGACGAGTGGGGTTTCTTTTACCACCTTCTACCTTAGAGGAGCAGCCTATCAGTGGTGGCGTGCTTATGAGTTGAGTAGCCCGGACGAGGCAGCCTCACTCACATGGACTCAGTTCTCAGATATGTTTTTGAGAGAGTATGTCCCTCAGAGCCTTAGGGATGCATGGCTCACGGAGTTTGAGCAATTGTTCTAGGGTGCTACGACTGTGTCAGAGTATGCAGTCCATTTCATTCATTTGGCCCAACATGCACCAACCTTGGTTGCTACAGTTTGGGAGAGGGTTCGTCGCTTTATTGAGGGACTCCACCCCAACATCATGATCAGTATGGACAAGGGGTTTGAGATGGATATCCCTTATCATCAGGTTGTGAGTATTACCAAGAGATTGGAGGGCATGTTTGCCCGGGACAGAGAGAAGAGAGAGGCCAAGAGGTCTTAAGAGACTATTTTTTCATTTGGAACTCGTGCCCCAGCAGCTCGCCATGGTAGGGGTTATGTAAGTCGCCCTGTTCATTCATCTCTTCCAGCCGTCATCGGTGCTCCAGCTCTTTCTAGGCCCCAGGATCCTTATTATGCACTGCCGGTATCTAGTGTGCCTACTTGGGGGTGCTATTAGCGGCCAGTCCAGCAGACCTGGCCCGAGTCAGTCACAGTAGCCATGCCCCCCAAGGGGTTGTTTTGAGTGTGGCGACACTCGCCATATGGTGAGGGATTTCCCCAGACTTAGGAGGGGTGCACCTCCACTCAGCCACCATGTGCTCCACCGGGTCCTCAGGATATGATTCCAGCACCAGCTACTGCCCCACCTGCTCAGCCAGCTCGAGGTGGAGGTCGGGGAGGTCGAGGTCGCCCTAGAAGGAGAGGCCAGTCCAGGTATTATGCTCTTCCAACTCGTACAGAGGCAGTTGCTTCCAACTTTGTTATTATATGTATTGTTCCAGTCTGTCATAGAGATGCGTCGGTATTATTTGACCTAGGCTTTACGTATTCTTATGTGTCCTCTTATTTTTCCCCACATTTGGGCGTATCTCAAGATTTTTTGAGTTCGATTGTTTGTGTGTCTACTCTTGTGAGAGATTCTCTTGTTGTGAACCGTGTGTATCGGTCGTGTTTGATTGCTCTTAGTGGTTTTGAGACCAGAGCCAATCTATTATTACTCAGCATGGAAGATTTTGATGTTATCTTGGGCATGGAATGGTTGTCGCCCCATTATGCTATTCTTGATTGTCACGCTAAGACCGTGACATTGTCTATGCCAGGCTTACCGCAATTAGAGTGGAGAGGTACCTTAGAGTATACTCCCCGCAGAGTCATTTCATTTCTTAAGGCTCAACGAATGGTTGAAAAGGGGTGTGACGCGTATTTAGCTTATGTGAGAGATGTCAGCATTGATACCCTTACAGTTGAGTCAGTTCCAGTAGTGAGGGACTTCTCAGATGTTTTTCCACTTATCTTCTAGGCATGCGACCTGACAGAGATATTGATTTCAGCATTGATTTATTGACGGGCAATCAGCCCATCTCTATTCCTGCATACCGTATGGCTCCTCCTGAGTTGAAGGAGCAGTTGTAGGAGTTTCTTGATAAGGTCTTCATTCGGCCCAGTGTATCACCTTGGGGTGCTCCGGTCTTGTTTGTGAATAAAAAGGATGATTCTATACGTATGTGTATTGATTATCGCCAGCTGAACAAATTTACAGCGAAGAACATGTATCCATTTCCTTGTATCGATGACTTATTTGATCAGTTACAAGGTGTCAGGGTGTTTTCCAAGATTGACTTACAATCATGCTATCATCAGTTGAAGATTCGGGAGCTAAATATCCTGAAGACTACTTTCAGGACTCGATATGGTCACTATGAGTTTCTTGTCATGTATTTTGGGCTGACCAATGCCCCAACAACTTTTATACATTTGATGCACAGTGTGTTCTGGACTTATCTTGACTCCTTCGTCATTGTGTTTATTGACGACATTCTGGTCTACTCCCGGACTCGGGAGGATCATGAGCAGCACCTGAGGACTGTGCTTCAGACTTTGAGAGAAAAGAAGTTGTCTGCAAAATTTTCAAAGTGTGAGTTTTGGTTAGACTCAGTGTCATTCTTGGGTCATGTGGTAGCGAGTGATGCGATCAAGGTTCATCCAAAGAAGGTGGAAGCGGTGCAGAGTTTCCCTAGACCATCATCAGCTACGGAGATCCGTAGCTTTCTTGGTTTGGTGGGGTATTATTGTTATTTTGTAGAGGGATTTTCATCTATTGCAGCACCTATGACCAGGCTGAACAAGAAGGGTGCTCCGTTCCGGTGGACAGAGGAGTGTGAGGAGAGCTTTTGGAAGCTCAAGACAACTTTGACTACAACCCCAATATTGGTATTGCCTACATGTTCGGGGTCCTACACGGTATATTGTTATGCGTCGCAGATTGGTCTTGGCGCAGTGTTGATGCAGGACGGTAGGGTGATTTCCTACACGTCTAGACAGCTACAGGTGCATGAGAAGAACTATCATGTCCATGACCTTGAGTTAGCAACTATTGTTCATGCCCTGAAGATTTGGCGCCACTATTTGTACGGTGTTCCTTTTGAGATGTACACCGATCATCGGAGTTTGAAGCATCTGTTCAAGCAAAAGGATCTTAACTTGCGTCAGCGGAGGTGGTTGGAGCTACTTAAGGATTATGATATCACAATTTTCACTACTAGAAAATGGCTATTTTGTTACTGCAAAAGTGGTCAGGAAGTGTTACGACCCATTTTTTCCCCTCCGAAAGACGTCGTGATGGCACCTGGTTGGGCCGACTATGTAAGCCTATTAACATTGAAATAACAGAAATAAAGAAAAATAAAGGAATCACTAAGCATCAATAATGACTATATAATGGTAAAAATGCCGCTCGGCACATACAAATAAAAACAGTTCAGTAATTTATACACAATACTTCCCATAACCCGGATTCACGAGTCACAAGCTCTACGAAAACTACCTAACTGTCTACTATACAAGAGTCTAAGAAGTAAAGGAGGAAAACAGAGTAAAAGCTAGAGGGGGACTCCGAGGATCTGCGGACGCGTGCAGTTATCCCGGTGCTAGAGGCTCCCTTCAGTCCCCAACACCAGCACCGGGGTGTTGCTATGAGTATGGAGAGAGTTTGGTCACATGAGGAGAGAGTGTCCCCATCTAGTGGGAGGTCCCGCTCTGCAGAGGAGATAGTCTATGTCATCAACATCATTTCCTACACCACCCTCCCAGTCAGCTAGGGTCGCCCGAGAGGGAGAGGCAGATCTGGAGATGGTCAGGACCGTTTTTATGCACTCCCTGCCAGACTAGATGCCATTGCTTCAGATGTTGTGATTTCAAGTATTGTTTCAGTTTTCCACCGAGATGCATCAGAGTTATTTGACCCTGGTTCCACGTATTCATATGTTTCCTCATACTTTTCTCCTTTTCTGGATATGCCCCGTGAGTCTTTAGTTTTATCTGCTCATGTATCTACTCCTGTGGACGATACTATTGTTGTGGACCACGTATATCGGTCCTGTGTGGTGACTATTAGGGGTCTAGAGACCCGAGTTGACCTTTTGCTTCTCAGTATGATTGACTTTGATGTGATATTGGGTATGTATTGGTTATCTCCATGCCATGTTGTTCTATATTATCACGCTAAGACTGTGAAGTTGACAATGCTGGGATTTTTGAGGGTTGAGTGGAGCGGTTCTATAGATTATGTACCAAGTAGGGTGATTTCATATCTAAGGGCTCAGTGTATGGTTGAGAAGGGTTGCCTATACTATTTGTATTTTGTGAGAGATGTTAGTGCAGAGACTCCTACCATTGGTTCTATTCCGATCGTACATGATTTTTCGGATGTGTTTCCTGCAGACCTGTCAGGTATGCCGCCTGATAGGTATATTGACTTTGGTGTTGGACACTCATCCCATTTCTATTCCACCATATCGTATGGCATCGGTGGAGTTGAAGGAGTTGAAAGAACAACTTCAGGAACTCCTTGATAAGGGGTTTATTCGGCCTAGCGTGTCACCTTGTGGTGCACCGGTTCTATTTGTGAATAAAAAGGATGGTTCCATGAGGATGTGCATTGCTTACAGGCAATTGAACAAGGTCACAGTCAAGAACAAGTATCCTTTGCCTCGTATTGATGATTTATTTGACTAGCTTCAGGGAGCGAGGGTGTTCTCTAAGATTGATTTGAGGTCCGGGTATCACCAACTGAAGATTTGGGATTCGGATATTCTTAAGACAACTTTTAGGACCCGATATGGCCATTATGAGTTCTTGGTGATGTATTTTGGGCTTGACCAATGCCCCAACAACGTTCATGCATTTGATGAAAAACATATTACAGCCCTATTTGGACTCATTCATTATTGTATTCATTGATGACATCCTGGTATACTCTCGTAGCCAGGAAGAGCATGCTCAACATTTGCGGATTGTATTACAGATATTGAGGGAGGAGAAGTTTTATGCAAAGTTCTCCAAGTGTGAGTATTGGCTCGGTTCAGTAGTATTCTTGGGGCACGTGGTGTCCAGTGAGGGTAATCAGGTGGATTCGAAGAAGATAGAGGCGATGCAGAGTTGTCCTAGACCGTCCTCAGCCACGGAGATTAGGAGCTTGCTTGGTTTGGCAGGTTATTATCGTCACTTTATGGAGGGATTTTCATATATTGCATCACCCTTGACAAAATTGACCCAAAATGGTGCCCCATTCAAGTGGTCGGATGAGTGTGAGGAGAGCATTCAGAAGCTCAAGACTGCCTTGACCACAACTCCAGTGTTAGTTCTGCCATCAGCTTGTGGTTCTTACACCGTGTATTATGATGCCTCTAGGATAGGCATTGGATGTGTTCTGATGCAGGAGGGTAGGGTGATTGCTTATACCTCGCGCCAATTGAAGACCCATGAGAAGAACTATCCTGTCCATGATCTTGAGTTAGCAGCCATTGTTCACGCCTTGAAGATTTGGCGTCATTATTTGCAAGGGGTTCATTGTTAGATCTATATTGATCACCAGAGTCTACAACATATGTTTAAGCAGAAGGATCTTAATTTGCGTCAACAGAGATGGTTGGAGCTTCTTAAGGACTATGATGTCACTATTTTAGACCATCCGGGGAAGGCCAATGTGGTGGCCGATGCTTTGAGTCACCGGGTGGAGAGTTTGGGGAGTTTGGCATATCTCCTAGCAGCAGAGAGACCTTTGGCATTGGATATTCAGGCGTTAGTAGGACAGCTTGTGAGATTGGATATTTTGGAGCCGAGTCAGATATTGGCTTGCGTGGTCTCCATGTATTTTCTTTATGACTGTATTTGGGAGCGTAGCATGATGATCCCCACTAGCTCATTCTTCAAGACATGGTATGGCGAGGTGATGCTAGGGATGTGACTATTGGAAATGACGGCATGTTGAGGATGCAGGTCCGGATATGTGTGCCTAATGTAGATGGGCTTCGAGAGTTGATTCTTGAGAAGGCCCACAGCTCGCGGTATTCCATCCATCTGGGTGCCGTAAAGATGTACCAGGATTTGAGACAACACTATTGGTGGAGGCAGATAAAGAAGGATATAGTTGGGTTTGTAGCTCGGTATCTCAACTGTCAGCAGGTTAAGTATGAACATCAGAGACATGATGGCTTGCTTCAGATATTAGAGATCCTGGGGTGGAAGTGGGAGCGGATCACCATGAACTTTGTATTTGGGCTCCCACGGACTTCGAGGAAGTTCGATGGTATTTGGTTTATTGGGGATCGACTGACCAAGTTCGTGCAATTCATTCTAGTTGGTACTACTTACACTTCAGAGCGGTTCTTGTTTGCCTGCATGGTGTTCCAGTTTCCATCATTTCGGATAGAGGTACTCAGTTCACATCGTAGTTTTGGAGGGCAGTGCAGCGAGAGTTGGGTACTCAGGTTGAGTTGAGCACAACTTTTCACCCTTAGACGGACGGACAGTCCGAGTGCGCTATTCAGATATTGGAGGACATGTTTCCCACTTGTGTCATTGACTTTTGGGGGTTTATGGGACCAGTTTCTGTTGCTCGCGGAGTTGCATATAATAACAGTTTATCAGTCGAGTATTCAGATGGCTCCGTACGAGGATTTATATGGGAGGAGGTGTAGATCTCCGGTAGATGGTTTGATCCAGGTGAGGCTAGGCTCTTGGGTACAGACTTGGTTCAGGATGCATTAGATAAGGTGAAATTGATTCAAGAGCGGTTTCGCGCGGTGCAACCTAGGCAGAAGAGCTATGCAGACGGGATGGTTCGTGATGTCTCTTTTATGGTTGGGGAGAAGGTTTTGATGAAGGTATCACCCATGAAGGGTGTTATGAGGTTTGGGAAGAGGGGATGAGCCCCCGATTCATTAGGCCTTTTGAGGTGCTTCAAAGGATTGGAGAGGTGGCTTATAAGCTTGCCTTGCCACCCAGTTTGTCGAGTGTGCACCTAGTGTTTCATGTTTCCATGCTCCGGAAGTACATTGGAAATCCATCCCATATTTTTGACTTCAGCACGATTCAGTTGGAGGGTGATATGACTTATGATGTGGAGCCGGTGGCCATTTTGGATCGGCAGGTTCGAAAGTTGAGGTCAAAGGACATAGCTTCAGTGAAGGTGCAATGGAGAGGTCAACCTATGGAGGAGGCCACTTGGGAGATCGAGCGGGAGATGCGGAGCAGATATCCACACCTATTTGAGACTCCAGGTATGTTTCTAGACCTGTTCGAGGATGAAAGTTTGTTTAAGAAGGGGAGGATGTAACGACTCGGCCGATCGTTTCGAGATTTATAGCCTCGTTTCCCCTATTTCTGCTTCCTTTTGTGTTCTTCAGCTATATTATGATGTATCGGGTTAGTTGGTTCGGTTTCGGAGTAGAATGAGACACTTAGTCTCCTATTTAGAAGCTTAAGTTGGAAAAGTCAACTGGATGTTGACTTATGTGTAAACAATCTCAGATTTGGATTTTAATGGTTGGTTTCGCTCGGTTAGGTGATTTTAGAATTGGGAGCGCGTCCAAAATGTGATTTGGAGGTCCGTGGTAGAATTAGGCTTGAATTGGCGAAAGTTGGAATTTGGCGATTTTGGTTGGCAGTGGAAAATTTGATATCGGGATCATAATGGAATTTTGGAAGATGGAGTAGGTTTGTAGTGTCTTTTGTGACGATTTTGTGAAATTTGAGGTCATTCGGGCGTGGTTTGGTATGTTTCGGCGTCGTTTGCAGAATTTGGAAGTTTAGAAGTTCTTAGGCTTGAATCCGAGGGTAAATTGGTGTTTTAATGTTGTTTTGAGTGATTCGAAGGTTTGTATAAGTTCGTGTGTTGATATATTTCTTGTTAGTATGTTTGGTTGGGGTCCTGAGGGTCTCAGGTAAGTTTTGGGTGGTTAACGGATCAATTATGGGTTTAGGAGAATGGCTGATTCTGCTGGTGTTTGTGGTTGCTGGTCTTTTCCGCACATGTGGAAGGGGAGATGTACGTGCGAGGACGCAGGTGCGCGTGGGAGTTTACAGATGTGAAGAGTGTTGAGTTTGGCTGGATACGCAGGTGCAAGATGGTGGTCGCATTTGCGAGCCCGCAGGTGTGAGTCCTGGAGCGCAGATGCAAAAAGGCGGAGTTGGTCAGTTTCCGCAAAAACGGAGTGTTACGCGCAGGTGCGCGACCCACAGGTGCGAGGTTTTGTTTGCAGATGCGAAACCTGGGATGTAAGTGAGTTCCGCACCTGCGATTGAATTTCCGCAGGTGCGGTGGTGCAGAAGTGTGAAATGGTCCGCAGGTGCGAAAGGCCTGGACAGAAAGTATAAAAAGGGGCCTTCGTGAATTTTGGTTCATTTCGGTTCATTTCCACCATTTCAAGTCGGTTTTTGGAGCTTTTGGAGCTTTTGGAGTGATTTTGAAGGGAGATTCAAGGGTTTTTACTGAGTTGAGTTTCTTGAGCTCTAATACTCATATTTATGGTGTTTTCCTATTGTATTATCATTTAATTAGTGGAATTTAGGGTAAAAATAGGGGGTTAGGGCTTGGAATTTTGGAGAGTTTAATTTAAGGATTTGAGGGACCAAATGATGTCGGATTTTGGTAAATTTCATATGTATGGACTCATGAGTGAATGGGCTTTCTAGTTTATATTTTTTGTAGGATTTCGAGACGTGGGCCCGAGGGCCGGGTTTGAACCAATTCCGGGTTCTTGGTCTAATTTGGTAGTTTTTCTTGTGGAATTCATTCTTTTAGCGTATATTGATGGTATCATACTGGTTGTGAATAGATTCGGAGCATTTGGAGGCCTAATTGAGGGGCAGGAGCGTAGAGGAGTAGAGATTTTCTCGGTTTGAGGTAAGTAACGGTCTTAAATCTGGTCTTGAGGGTATGAAACCCCGAGAAATTCATATGATGTTGATATTTAGAGGTGACACACATGCTAGGTGACGGGCGTGTGAGCATGCACCGATTGAGATTTAGACTTGGTCTTTCCCAATAGAGTGTAAAGTCAAATACACCTTTGTTACGACCTGTTCACTCTTGTTTTCAAGTTATTGATTGCCTTACATATTAGAAACCATGCTTAGGTTGTATGGAAACACTATTGGGACCCGTAGTGGTCGTGAACTGGTTGTATTGACTGCTAAACTGCTGTCTTGTACTCAGTCACTGTTTGCTTATGCATTTTTATCTCAGCTCTCCCTTATGATGTGATTATTTCTTGTGATATCATCTGTTTGGGCTGTTATTATGATATTTGTGAGGCTGGAGAGGCTAGTGACTGATATAGGGCCTAAGTGCCGGGTTGAGAGCTGTGTGAGATATGTTGGATCGGACTGTGCACTACAGCAATTGTTGGATCGGGTTGCACGCAGCAACAAGCCTTCAGGCCGTGATATTGGATCGGGTTGCACCCTGCAATAGTACTTGGATCAGGCTGCATGTCGCAGCAGTATTGGGTCGGGCTGCAGACCGCAGCAATATAGTGCTTGGGCTGTAGGAGCCCCTCCGGAGTCTGAACACCCCCAGTGAGCGCAAGTACCTTGATTGTGAGTATTGAGGCTGAGAGACGAGCGATTGAGCTTTCGAGATAGATGAGTGGCAGTAGCCCCTGTGAGGCTGTGTATTGCTTTTAATTATTGATGCATATTGTTGCTAGTCACTGCTGTTGTGATGTTTTGAAGGACTTATACTGTTTCGCATGAGCTTGAAATGTTTTGATTTTAAAACACTGGTTAAAAGCATGCCTAAATTCCTTTACTGAAATTTCTGAAAAGAACTGTATTATGCGTAGCTCGGATTTGTTTTCTCAGTTCCTTATTTAATTTTGTTACTTACTGAGTTGGAAGTACTCACGTTACTCCCTGCACCTTATGTGCATATTCAGGTGAGCCCGTTCGCAGAGATCGTTGAGTCCGTGCGCTTTGGGTTGTTAGAGACTTACGAGGTAGCTTCCGGTGTCCGCATCCCTTGACTACTCCTCTATTATTATCATTTCTTTCTATTTAGGTATTAGTGGAAAGTTGTAAATCTTAATGTTAGTCTGGTTTACATGCTCATGACTTAGTGACACCCTAATGTCGGGCTTTCTTTTCCGCACTTTTGTTTTGATTTGAACTCCTTTATGAAGGTTTTATAATGATTAACTTTGAAATTATCTCTTAAAATGAAATATCGAATCGTTTTGGTAATGTGTCGGCTTGCCTAGTACCACGATAAGAGCTATCACGACAGGGTTAGTTTGGGTCGTGACACTAAAGCTCGCAGATGCAAAAAGGCAGTGTTTTTAGAGTTTCTCTAAACTCATATACCTAAGAAAGAGTAACATAGTGCATGGACTGCTTTAACTGGAACTAGAACGGAAATATTCTGCTGCAAAATAAGAGTTAAAAAAATAGACATTACTAACATTTGGGAAACAAGAACGATCAAAGACAAATGCAACAATATATAAAGGCATACCGAGCGAATAAGAAAAAAAAGAAATAGAGGAGAAAAGCCCTAAAAGAATACCCCTAATGAATTAGAGTAGCTATTGAAAAGAAACTCCAAATAAAAATCAAAGAGAAAATACATAAAATTAAGAACCACGGATTCCAACATAAACACATAAGAATTGCTTTCTACTGAAATTAAAGTTACCCATTTAAAGATTGTGCCTTAAAATTGAAGATGAAAAAATTAAACAGAAAAGGGAAAAAAAACTTACCTGTATGAGAATATGAGAAGAAAGAGAGAGAGCTGAGTAGTGATTAGTGATTTACCTCAAGGTGTGGACGAGAGATTGAAGAACAACACCTCAAGGTGAAATATCGATCGAGCAGAGAGAGAAAGGTGAAATATTGGTCAAGCAGAGAGAGAGAGAGAGAGAGAGAGAGAGAGAGGAAATTGGGAAAATATGATTTTGGCGTGAAATATTAGATTAAGGTTACTGACTACCACAGTCACAAACCAACTTAAAATTCTTTTACCATTTTAATTTTAATTTTGTGACCGACACGGTCGCTTAGTGGGTCAACTGATATTTTTGACTTTTTAATGTCCAACCGAATCAGTCGTAAAAATGAAGGCGAGAAATTGGCGCGCTGTTTTCCCACTGCCTTTTTCGGAATAATAGTCGATTTTCTTTTTTAAAAATAAGTAATAAGAATTCAATCTTTTTTCGACTATTGCGGTCGCAAAAGCAGTCCCATTAGCGACTGCTTCTTTTTCAGTCGAAAAATACGATCATAAATTAATATTTTTCTAGTAGTGTTTGTACCATCAGGGGAAGGCCAATGTGGTGGCCGATGCTTTGAGTCGCCGGGCAGAGAGTTTGGGGAGTTTAGCATATCTTCCAACAGCAGAGACACCCTGAGCATTAGATGTTCAGGCCTTAGCCTGCCAATTTGTGAGATTGGATATTTCTGAGCCGAGTCGAGTGTTGACTTGTGTGGTCTCTCGGTCTTCCCTTTATGATCGTATCAGGGAGCGTCAATATGATGACCCCCATCTGCTTGTCTTCAAGGACACGGACCAGCACGGTGATGCTAAGGAGGTCGCTGTTGGGGATGATGGCACATTGAGGATGTAGGGCAGGCTATGTGTGCCTAACGTAGATGGTTTGCATGAGTTGATTCTTCAGGAGGCTCATAGCTCGCGATACTCCATTCATCCGGGTGCCAGGAAGATCTATCAAGACTTGAGGCAACATTACTGGTGAGGAGGATGAAGAAGTATATAGTGGAGTATGTGGCTTGGTGCCTAAATTGCCAGCAGGTGAAGTACGAGCATCAGTGTCCGGGTGGGTTGCTTCAGAAGTTAGATATTCCGGAGTGGAAATGGAAGTGGACCACTATGGGATTTGTTGTTGGACTCCCACGGAATTAGTACAGGTTTGATATGGTTTGGGTGATTGTGGATAGGCTGACCAAGTCAGCTCATTTCATTCCTGTGATGACTACATATTCTTCCGAGCAGAAAGCTCGAATCTACATCTGTGAGATCGTCAGGCTTCATGGCGTACCTGTATATATCATCTCTGACTGGGGTATGAAGTTTACATCGCTGTTCTAGAGAGCCATACAATAGGAGTTGGGTACTAGAGTGGAGTTAAGCATAGCATTTCACCCTCAGACGGACAGACAATCCGAGCGCACTACTCAGCTATTAGAGGATATGCTCCGTGCGTGTGTGATGGAGTTTGAGGGGTCATGGGACAAGTTCTTGCCACTTGCGCAATTTGCCTACAACAATAGTTATCAGTTGAGCCTCCAGATGGCACCGTATAAGGCTCCGTATAGTAGGCGGTGTCGGTCCCCAGCGGGTTGGTTCGAGCCGAGCGAGGACAGATTATTGGGTACAAACTTGGTCCAGGATGCCCTGGATAAGGTGAAGGTGATTTAGGATCAACTTCACATAACCCAGTCCAAAGAGAAGAGTTATGCAGACCTGAAGGTTCGCGATGTAGCATTCATGGTTGGAGAGCGGGTCTTGCTCCAGGTATCACCTATGAAGGGCGTTATGAGGTTCGAAAAGAAGGGCAAGCTGAGCCCAAGGTACATTCGTCCTTTTGAGGTGTTGCGGTGTGTTAGGGAGGTTGCTTATGAGATTGCCTTACCTCCCAGCCTAGCAGGGTTCATCCAGTATTCCGCATTTCTATGCTCCGGAAGTATCACGGTGATCCGGCTCTTATGTTGGATTTCATCTCAGTCCAGATGGACAAGGATTTATCTTATGTTGAGGAGCCAGTGGCTATTTTGGACAGGCAGGCCAGAAAGCTAAGGTCAAAGAATATTTCTTCAGTAAAGGTTCAGTGGAGGGGTCAGTCGGTCGAGGAGGCGACTTGGGATACCGAGCAGGATATGCGCAGCTGTTATCCTCATCTCTTCACAGCTTCAGGTATGTCTCTATACTCGTTCGAGGACAAACGATTATTTTAAGAAGGGGAGGATGTAACGAACCAGCTGGTCGTTTTGATAGTTATAGCCCGATCCCCTATTAACTTCTTCCCCCGTATCTATTTATAATATTGTGAGTTGTCGGGAGGTTTCATTTTGGTTTTTGAAGTATTTTGGGACACTTAGTCCCTAAGCGGAGGTTTAAGCCTTAGGATTTGGATCATAGTCGGAACTGTGTGAAGACGACTTTGTAATGAAGTTTTGTCAGTTCTGTTAGCTACGTTGAGTGATTTTGGACTTAGGAGCGTGTCTGAATTGTGTCTTGGAGGTCTGTAGCTCATTTAGGCTTGAAATGGCGAAAAGTCAAAATTTTGGAGATTTTGACCGGTAGTGGAATTTATGATATCGGGGTCGGATTCTGATTCCAAAAGTTGGAGTAGGTTCATAAGGTTGAATACGACTTGTGTGCAAAATTTGGGGTCAATCGAACGTGGTTTGGTTGGTTTTGGCATCAGTTGTCGAATTTGGAAACTTGAAGTTCTTTAAGTTTGAATTGGAGTATGATTGTTTATTTTAATGTTGTTTGATGTGGTTTGAGGGATTGAATAAATTTGCATGGTGTTTTAGGATTGGTTGGTATGTTTGTTTGGGGCCCTGGGGGCCTCAGGTGTGTTTCAGATCATTATCGGATGCATTTTGGACTTAGAGAAATGGCTGATTCTTGGTTGTTTCTGGTGTCAACGCATCTGCGGCGTGATTGGCCGCAAGTGCGAGCTCGCAGAAGCGAATGATGAGTTTGGCCATTGGTCGCAGGTGCGACGTGCAAGCCGCAGAAGCGGAGCTGCATCTGCAGAAGGGTGATCGCAGAAGCGAAATAGGTGAGGAAGCAGAGGTGGCCAAGGTTACGCGGAAGCGGACGGTTGAGCGCAGAAGTGCGTCCGTGGATGCGGATTGTTGTGCGCAGGTGCGATGCCTGGGGGTTAAGTGAAACTCCACAGGTGCGGAGTCTTCACTGCATAAGCGGCACTGCAGAAGCAGAAATTAGACCGTGGGTGCGGTTTGACTGGCAGATTAAGGGCCAAATCGAGGGTTTATATCATTTTTCACAATTTGGACTTGAGAGCTCAGAATTAGGCTCTTTTTCGAGGGATTTTGAGAGGAAGATTTGGGGTAATGATTCCTAACTCGTCTTTGGTTGTATTCCATTAATCTATAGTTGTTTTCTTCATTAAATTAAGGAAATTGGGTGAGAAATTTGGGGAAGAAGGGTGGAAGTTCTTCAACCAAGTTTTTGAGATTTGATTGGGATTTTGATATCGGATTTAGATGATTTTTGTATGAGTGAAATCATAAGTTAATGGGTGTTCATATTATGTGACTTTTACCCGATTCCGAGAATGGGCCCGGAGAGTCTTTTTAGAGCGTTTCCAGTTTTTTGCATTAGCTTTGATTTCAGTAACTAGATTAGTTCCTTTTAGTTATATTTATGATATGTAATTAATTTTGGCTAGATTTGGGCCCTTCGAAGTCAAATATTTATGGAAAGAGCATTGTCACAGATTGATTGAGCTTGGTTCGAGGCAAGTGGCTTGCCTAACCTTGTGTGGGGGAACTCCCCTTAGGATTTGGTACTATTTTGATATGTGAGTGTCGTGTACGTGAGGTGACGAGTATGTACATGGGATAATTGTTGTAAAACCCCAATTTCTCCTAAGTAATAACCCGTTTCTTTCTTATTTGAATCATATCATCATGTGTAGTATCCTGTTAGATTAGAATAACATGTTTACTTGCCTTAATCGTTTATCTGAACTCCGTGCAGCATGTTTAGTGAATTTCCTGCTTTTCCTTGATCTGTACTTAGTCTAAATTGTAGGATTTCGTGTTGTAGTTGTTGAATTTTATTGTTTGAGTTGTGTATTTACCTTTGGGACTATGGAACGGTATTTCAGGAGATCCCCCTGCATATTTACTTTGGGACTACAAAACGCTATTACGGGAGATCCCCTGCATATTTACTTTTGGGACTACGGAACGGTATTCCGGGAGATCCCCCTGTCTTGCATATTTACTTTGGGACTACGGAACGGTATTCCTGGAGATCCCCTGCACATTTACGTTTGGGACTACAAGACGGTACCTCGTGAGATCCCCTGTTGTTACCTCTTTGTACTGAGTTGTTACCTTTCTATGATCTCATTCTTGTTAAATTTCTGTCTGTATTTTATTGCTATATTTCATTCTAGCTTGTTTTTATTATATATATACCAGTAGGGACCTGGTCTGACCTTGTCACTACTTAACTGAGGCTAGGCTTGGCACTTACTGGGTACCGTTGTGGTTTACTCATGCCATTTCCTGCGCATGTTTTTCATGTGCAGATCCAGGTTCCTCCTACCAGCCTTGTCCTTAGTTGCAGTCACTGCTGTTTTCGGAGGCTTCAAGGTATATCTGCCCACGCCCGCAGATCTTTGCAGTCCCCCTCTATCCCCCTATGTTCATTCTTCTCTTTTTCCTATAGACAATGATGTATATAGCAGTTAGAATCTCGTAGAAGCCTGTGACTTACAGTGTTCCGAGTCTTGGGAATGTTATGTATATTTCGAGAGTCAACTATTGTATATGCCAAGCGGCATCTCAATTTCTTATTTAAATCATATGCTACTATTAGTTGTTAATTTTCATGTTTCATTTCATTTTCGCAAAGTGTTAGGCTTACCTAGTCGTAGAGACTAGGTGCCGTCATGACAATTCATGGAGGGAGAATTAGGGTCGTGAAAGTTTCTTCGACAAAGGAATAAATACAAAAACATGCCCAGGAGACATGGCTTTAACAGTTAAAACGTTCACATATCACAATCGCACGTAAGATAATAAATCCTAGGCAATTAGATACTGAACTAACTGGGAACCTTCACACCTGAACCTTAACTAATTCCTCAAATGAATTCGAAATTATGTTATGCACCTCAAGGGGATGATTGCGAGAAAGCATTCTATCATTGATTTTAACACCCAAAGAGGGACCAAACAAGTTGATTTCTAGTGATGTCCTATGGGTTGGCGAATGCCCCAGCAACATTTATGGATTTGATGAACCAGGTGTTCAAGCCCTATCTGGATTCCTTTGTGATTGTGTTTATTGATGATATCTTGATCTACTCCAACAGTCGAGAGGAGCACGAAAAACATCTTCAGATTATACTTCAGACACTGAGGATAGCCATCTATATGCCAAGTTTTCAAAGTGCGATTTTTGGTTGGACTCAGTCGCTTTCTTGGGGCACGTAGTATCGGCAGAGGGCATTCAGGTGGATCCTAAGAATATTGAGGCAGTTCAGAACTGGCCTAGACCCACTTCAGCTACGGAGATCCGGAGTTTCTTAGGTTTGGCGGGTTATTATCGTAGGTTTGTGGAGGGGTTTTCGTCTATAGCAGCCCCATTGATGAGATGGACCTAGAAAAGTGCCCCGTTTAGATGGTGAGACGAGTTTGAGGCGAGCTTTCAGAAGCCCAAGACTTCTTTGACTACAGCGCCAGTATTGGTGTTGCCCACATGTTCATGATCTTATACTGTATATTGTGAAGCATTCCGTGTTGGGCTCAGTGCAGTATTGATGCGGGATGGCAGAGTAATTTCATATGCGTCGCGACAGTTGAAGTTTTATGAGAAGAATTACCCTGTCCATGACTTGGAACTGGCAGTCATTGTTCATGCACTGAAGATTTGGAGGCACTATCTTTACGGCGTGTCGTGCGAGGTTTTCATCGATCATCGGAGCCTTCAGTATTTGTCCAAACAAAAGGATCTCAATTTGAGGCAGAGGAGGTGATTGGAGCTATTGAAAGACTATGATATCACCATCTTGTATCATCCCGGGAAGGCCAATGTGGTGGTCGATGCCTTGAGTAAAAAGGCAGCGAGTATGGGCTGCCTTGCGTACATTCCACTCAGTGAGAGACCACTTGCATCTGATGTTCAAGCTTTGGCAAATCAGTTCGTGAGGTTGGATGTTTCAGAGCGTAATCATGTTCTAGCTTGTATAGTCACTCGGTCTTCTTTGTTTGAGTGTATCCGGGAGCGGCAGTATGATGATTCCATTTTCTTGTCCTTAGAGACACAGTGCAGCACGGTGGTTCCAAGCAGGTTACTACTGGAGATGATGGAGTTTTGAGGATGCAGGTTCATATTTGTGTGCCCAATGTAGATGGACTTCATGAAGTAATTCTTGAGGAGGCCCACAGTTCCCGGTATTCTATCCATCCGGGCGCCGCCAAGATGTAACAGGACTTGGGGCATCATTATTGGTGGAGTAGGATGAAGAAGGATATAGTGGCATATTTAGCTCAGTGTCTAAATTGCCAGCAAGTAAAGTGTGAGCATCAGAGACCTGGTGGTTTGCTTCAGACGTTAGAGATTCCAGAGCGGAAGTGGGAGCGTATCACTATGGATTTTGTTGTTGGACTCCCACGGACTCAGAAGAAGTTTGACGCGGTATGGGTTGTTATGGATAGGCTAACCAAGTCAACGCACTTCATTCCTGTGGCAGTTACCTATTCTTCAGAGCGATTGGTAGAGATCTACATCTGCGAGATCGTCCGTCTTCACGGTGTGCCCCTGTCTATCATTTTTTATCGAGGTACGCAGTTCACCTCGCACTATTGGAGAGCAGTAAAATGTGAGTTGGGCATGCAGGTTGAGTTGAGCACATCATTTCATCCTCATATGGACGGATAGTCCGAGCGCACTATTAAGATATTGTAAGATATACTCCGCGCTTGTGTTTTAGATTTCGGGGGTTCGTGGGATCAGTTCTTGCCACTCGCGAAGTTTTCCTACAACAACATCTACCAATCGAGTATTCAGATGGCCCCCTATGAGGCATTATAGGGGAGGCAATGTCGTTTCCCAGTTGTTGGTTCGAGCTAGGGGAGTCTCGGTTGTTGGGTAAAATTTGGTACAGGATCCCGTGGATAAGGTTAAGATTATTCAGGATCGACTTCGCATAGCTCAGTCCAGGCAGAAGATTTATGCCAACCGTAGAGTTTGTGATGTTGCACTAATGGTCGGAGAGAGGGTATTGCTTCGGGTTTCACCCATGAAGGGTGTGATGAGGTTCGGAAAGAAGGGCAAGTTGAGCCCTAGGTACATCGAACCCTTTGAGATTATGGAGAGAGTGAGTGAGGTGGCTTACAGGCTCGAATTTCCACCTAGTTTATCAACAATTCATCCAGTGTTCCATGTGTCTATGCTCCAGAAGTATCATGGTAATCCGTCCCATGTGCTAAATTCCAGCTCAGTCCAATTGGACAAGGATTTGACTTACGAGGAGGAGCCAGTGGCTATTCTAGCCCAGGAATCCAACATTTGAGTTCTAAGAGTAATCCTTCAGTTCGAGTGTAGTGGAGAGGTCAGCCGGTTGAGGCAGCTACTTGGGAGTCATCAGATATGCGGAGTAGATATCCACACCTTTTCACTAGCCCAGGTACTTTTCTATGTCCGTTTGAGGATGAATGGTTGTTTTAGAGGTGGAGAATGTGATGACACGATAGGTCATCTAGAGTTTTAAACCTTAATTTTGTGTTTCAAAGGCTCCGTTAGCTCCTTTAAGCCTTCCCCAATATACGTGCGCAGTCCGGACATTTTTTCAGAAGGCTTTTATGTTAAAAACTGATAAAGTAAGAAAATTTTCCTCATAAATCTATTTGAGTTGATTTTGGTCAAGTTTTGAGAAAATAGACTCGGATCCGTCTTTTGACGGTCCCGGTGGGTCCGTATCGTGATTTGGGACTTGGGCGTATGTCCGAAACCTAATCCCTAGCTCGAGTTTTTGGATTTTGTTGAAAATTTGAAGTTTAAATGGCTTAGAAGGTTTGACCAATGTTTGAATTTTTTGATACCCGCTCCGTGTTTTGGTTTCGGAACCCGATATAGGTTCATTACTATATTTATGACTTGTCTCTCAAATTTGGTGAGAAATGGAGTTGGTTTGACGTGATTCAGATGTCCGGTTATTAAAATAGAAGTTCTAAAGTTTCTTGAAAATTTCATTTGATTTCGGTGTCCAACTCATAGTTCTAGGTGTTATTTTGGTGATTTGATCGCGCGAGCAAGTTTGTATGATATTTTGGTTCCCCGAGGGGTCGGGTGAGTTTCGAATAGGCTACGGAGTGAGTTTTGGACTTAGGAAAGTGCTGATGTGCTTCAGTTCTGGTGCAAGCCTCAGACCTCGAAATTACGAGTTCAGGCTTCGCATTTGCAATCTCTGTCAGGTTTGCATTTGGGAGCTACTTCCTCGCAATTGCAAAGAGTAGCTGGGCACCACATAGTTCGAATTTGCGACCAATCTTTCGCAATTGCGAAGTGGGGTTTTGGGGGGGGGGGGATAGTGATCGCATGTCACGACCTGAAATCCCTACCGTCGGGACGGTGATGGCGCCTAACATTACACTTGCTAGGCAAGCCAACGTTATAGGTTATTTCGAAAATTCTTAACTTTTTGGTGATTACCAGTAAGCAAGCCATAACTAAATCAAAATAAACGCAAACTTTAATTACATACTATTACTACCAAGAATCTGGAGTCACAATTCACGAACATACGAAGATTTTACTACAAGTATTTGTCCGAAAGAAAATACAACTATTTGTGTAATAATGAAAAACAGTAAGTATGGGGATATAAAAGGGGACGCTAGGTCCTGGGGACGCCAACAAGACTACCTTGGTTCTCCTAGCTGTGAAGTCTACAACCAACCTCTCGATCAGCCATAACCTGCTCCAAAATCTGCACAGGAAGTGCAGAGCGCAATATCAATACAACCGACCCCATGTACTGGTAAGTGCCGAGCCTAACCTCGACGACGGAGTGACGAGGCTACGGCGGGACATGCACAATATAATCTGCATACGGTGAAAAATAAAAATAGAAAAAAAGACAGAATAAAGTAAAAAAAGTAACTTGCAAGAAGTAAATACAGTACCCAGCGTATTGCATCAGTGTTCAGCTATAACCAATCCTTAAGTACAATTCAAAACTACCGTACAACTAACACAGTCAAAGAAAAGCATAAATATATAGGTTGTTGTGGCGCACAATCCGATCCCATCGTACATATCATAATCCTCCCATATTTCCTATTAATAACATAAACAATAGAATATAAATAAAAGTGTTGCGGCATGCAACACGATCCCACCACATCACAATAATCACAATCACAGTTCACCCTTATTTCACCACAATCCACCCTTATTTCACCTGTTGCGGCGTGCAACTCGATCCTACCGTACATATTATTTCACCCTTATTCCTCCTCAATATACCCCCTTATTCCACATGTTGCGGCATGCAACTCGATCCCACAATATGAGTATCAATTACTCAGTATGTATGGGAATTTCACAAATTTAACAAAAAACCCCTCACAGTTCTTAAACTACAAAACAAAGTAATTAGGAAGCTTATACTCTATAAAACCTTACACAAGTAATACTAGTCAGTGAGACCAATCCAGATATATCATTAAAAGCACCAATGAAACAACTTAAGCATATAAAGGATACAATGAAGCTACGGGATAACTAATACCTTCAATAAGGAGAAACAATGTTTGACAAGTAGCAATTAGGTATGGAAATACAAGTAAAGCATGTAACAGTGAAGGCAGGGAAGGAAACAATATAAGAGGAACGGGAAAGAAACAGGCAAGACAGATAAATTCGCGGCGCATAAATACTCGTCACCTCACATATACGCCGCTCACATGATTTTCATATAGCAATCAAGGCAAGGGTTCCTAAACCCTCAAATTAAAGTTAGGCACAACACTTACCTCGCTCCACAAGCCACTCAATGCTCAATTACAACTTTTCCTCTAGTATCCACCTCCAAACCACTCATATCTAGACACAATCAACTTAATAACATCAAACATTGCTAAAGGAATCGATTACAATGCATAAATGTTGATTTCCCAAACTTTCCCCCAAAAAGTCAAAAATAACCCCCGGCCCGCTTGGTCAAAACTCAAGGTTCGGACCAAAACCCATTCACCCGTTCATCCCCGAGCCCAATTATGCCATTAGTTTTGAAATTTGACCTCAATTTGAGGTCTAAATCCCAATTTCCCAAAAATCCCTAATTCTACCCAAACCCCCAATTTCTACCATGAAAATCTTAGATTTTAGGTTGGAAATCATGAAATGTGATGGGAAATTGAAAGAAAGTGGATTAGGATCACTTACCAAAGTTTTGGGAAATAATTGGTCTTGGAGAAATCGCCTCTAGGGTTCTAGGATTTGAAAATTTGAAGAATGGGAGAAAAATCCCGTCTAATCACTTTTCCAGAGCTGCAAATGTCGTATTTACGACCTGAGCTTCGCAAATGCGAAGGAGCCATCGCAAATACAAACCCCTTCACACTTCTGCTGTCTTTGCAAATACGACAATAAGTTCGCAAATGAGACCTTTGACTCTTCGCAAATGCGACAAAATGATCGCATTGTGCGATCACTGCCCTTCCCAGACTCCCTTCGCAAATGCGAAGGAAAAATTGCAAATGCGAAAACTGTTGGCCCAGCTCCTCTTCGCATTTGCGGTGAGAAGCTCGCAAATGCAAAACCTGCAGGGTTCGCAATTGTGATGCCTGATCTCGCATAGAGGCCTGCACCAGATCAAATGCACCAGCAATGTTCTAAGTCCCAATTTTCACTCGTAGCTTATTCGAAACTCACCCGAGCCCTCGGCACTCTAAATCAAAAGTGCATACAAGTCTAAAAAAATCATATGAACTTGTTCGCACGATGAAATCGCCGAAATAACACCTAAAACTACGAATTTAACCCCAAATCACATGAAATTTTCAAAACACTTTGAAATTCCTATTTTCACAACAGGACGTCTGAATCACGTCAAATCAAATTCTGTTTTGCACCAAATTTCACAGACAAGTCATAATTATGGTATTGGACCTATACCGGGTTCCGAAACTAGAATACAGAACCGCTATCCAAAAAGTCAAACTTTGGTCAAACACTTCAATTTCATTAAGCTTTCAACTTTTAAATTTCGACATAGTCCGATATCTCGGGCTAGGGACTTCTGATTTTGATTTCGGGCATACGCCCAAGTCCCAAATCATGATAAGGACCCATCGGGACCGTCAAAATACGAATCCGGGTCCGTTTACCAAAAATATTGATCGAAATCAACTCAAATGAAGTTTTCAGGCAAAATTTCTTATTTTTTACCGATTTTTAACATACAAGCTTTCCAAAAATACGCCCGGACTTCTAAAGGTTTTGGATAAAAAAATTAGGTTTAAATTATATATGACCTATCGGGTCTTCACATCGCATTTGCGATCAAAGGGTCACATTTGTGTGGTGACCATTGTTCGCAATTGCGATGATAGCAGAAAATGTGGGACTTTGAATTTGTGAATAAAAGCTCGCATTTGCGGAAGTCACAATTGCGACATTTGCGACTGGTCAAGTATGAGTTAGACGGGATTTTCTCTCATTCTTTAAATTTTCAAAACAAGAAAACCTTAGAAGCGATTTTTCCAAGAGCCCTTCTTCCTCAATTCATTGGTAAGTGATTCTACCCTATTTTCTTTCAATACTTCATTACATTTCATAAGATTTCAACCTAAAATCTAGTATTTTCATGGTGGAAATTGGGGGTTTGGGTAGAATTAAGAATTTTTGTAAAATTAGAATTTAAACCTCAAATTGAGATCGAATTTTGAAATAAATTACATAACCGGGCTAGAGGTGAATGGGTAATCAGGTTCTGGTCTGAATTTCGTGTTTGGACCAAGCGGTCTTGGGAGTTGACTTTTTCAATAATAACCTAAATTGAACCTTTTTCATTCGTGGGTAGTTCTTACGACTTATTTTGAATCATTTGGTTGATAATTTGCTAGATTTGGTTGGTTCGGAGGCTTGTTCGAAAGGCTAAGTTGTGGTTGATCTTTGAGTTGGTCTTTTGATCATTGAGTTGGTCTAAGTTGTGGTTGATCTTTGAGTTGTTTATTTGCTACATGTTTAGAGTTTGGGTACAACGTATATGTGAGGTGACGAGTACGTATGCGTTGTTCTTGGGTCAAAGCATGCTGGTGGGACTTGTTTCTTGTAGTTTAATTCCTTCTTTGATCTTGATATCCATGCTTAGACTAGCGAATTACTATATTGATCGCTCTTTTCGCATTTATGAGCTATGTGAGATAATTGAGTATTGTTTTCCAAAGTTGAGGTTGGTATTGTGGAAACATTGTTGATGTGAGGCATGTTCTTGCTTATTCTGTCGCCCTTTTGTTTATGTTCATTGTTATATGGTAAGGGAGAGTGTTAATGCACGAAGGGTGATGCCGTGCCATATGAAAGTGTTAAAAGAACGAAGGGTGATGTCGTGCCGTATTTATTGATTTATGATGAGAGAGAGTAAAAGCACGAAGGGTGATGCCGTGTCGCTATTATTGTTCCACAGTGAGGTAGAGAGTAAAAACACGAAATGAGATGCCATGCCGATATTATTATTCATAGTGATGTTGAGAGTAAAAGCACGAAGGGTGATGACGAGTTGTTTTGTTCATTATTTTTATTCGTTTTGCTAGTTAAAGGCTTATTGACTATTTCTTGTTATCATTCACCTATAGTATTTATCGTATCTTGTACCCCATTTTGCATGTCCTCTCCCAATATCACATGTTTAACTTTTATTTGTTGTTGTGTTGTACGTATATTGTTATCTGTACAAGTTTATTTTACGTGGGTGTCTTGTCTTAGCCTCATCACTACCTCGTCGAGGTTAGGCTCTACACTTACGGAGTACATTGGATCGGTTTTACTCATACTACACTCTGCACTTCTTGTGTAAATTTTTGGTACTGGTCCCAACTGTCCGTGAGGCGTTTCAGCTTGGATTTTCTTTTGGGGACTCGAGGTAGTTCTCTTGGCATCCGCAGACCTTGAAGTCCCCTTCCATTTTCCCTATTTTACTATTATTTTTGTTTAAGATAGTTGTATTTATTTCAAGCCTTGTTTGTATAGACTCTAGAAGCTCGTGACTTGTGACTCCAGATCCGGGTTGTAATTAGATATTAATGATGTTTATGCTATTTCGCACTCAGTTTTTATTTCAGTTCAGCTTAATTGTTCTTACTTATTGAAATTGATCAAAATTGGCTTAAAGATCCTCTAACGTTGGCTATCTAGCAAGTGAAATATTAGGCACCATCATGGTCCCAACGGTGGGAATTCTGGGTCGTGACACAAGGCCATAGGACTATACGTCTGACATAGAGTCCATCTGCCTCACATCCACCTGGATCAGCCATCTGCATCACAACCACGTGGATCGCATCCCTCCATATCATAGCCACATGGACCGCAGCCATCCATATCACAGCCACATGGGTCACAACCATCTGTATCACTGCCACATGAATTGCATCCAGATATGTCGCAACCACAGGGATCTCAACCATCTTCATCATCTACTCCATCCATTTTAGGACTTCACTTGTGAGACCGTGGCTATGAGACCCCATATACACCGTCTACACATGACTCTAATACACATGCTGAGGATGATGATCCATAGGTAGGGCATTATGATCGTTATGGCAGGATCATCATAGTCCCTGAGGGCAATGGGTAAAAGTCATTTATTATTTTTGCGTTTATTGTGTTATAATGTTTTTACTAATATTTTCATATGTTTTTATTGTTAAAATGCAGGTTCAAGTCGGTTAAGTAGACTACGAAGATAATCACCAATGCGATAAAAAAGCTTTGTGATCGCCCATATGGGACTTGGAGTGATTTCCCATACTCGATGAAAGAGCAACTTTTCAATCAGTTTAAGGTATAAATGTTCTTTTAATTAGTTTAATAATTTATATTTATGATGTTTCCATCTAATATTTAGCTTTTGAAATGCAGAGTAAGTGTGTATGGGAAGAATGCTATAGCAAAGAAATGGCTACAAATTTTTATCATAAAGCCCGCAAGAGATTGGCGGATCATTTCTCGGATATTAGAAAGAAGAACAAGAGGCCTATCTGGTGTCTGCAACTTTATGGGATGATTTGTTAAGGAAATGTCAGACCTAGGAGTTCTTAAAGAATATCAAACTAGCAAAGAAAGCTCGATTATCCGAGAAGGGAGGCTCCTTGCACACTTGGGGTGCTATCAGCATCGGGACAATATAAGAAGATTGGTAATTTCTTAAATTATTACGTCTATACTTTTATAAGTATATCAATTCTATTTATTAACCAACTTAATTTATTTTCAGAAAAAGAAGTATGGGTTTCCAATGCACCAAGATGAGCTATTCAAGGAGACACATATTTTAAATAAAAAGAAAGAGGGGGTGCAAATAGGTGGATCGAGGACCAGGCAGAGACTACATATGTAAGCTTTCAATTTTGCTTAAGTGTTATAATTTACTTTTATAAGATTTTTATATACTAATTTAATTTAAAATTATGTAGTGTCGCTACCAAAATACCGTGTAGGATAAATTTTTATATACTAATTTAATTTAAAATTACGTAGGGTCACTATAAAATACCGTGGAGGACTTCATTCGTAGTAAGTCAGCTAGTGAATCGGGCTAGCCAACCCAACATTCGGACGAGGATGCTGAAAGAATATAGTTGGAGGTTGTTAGGGGTCCAAAAAAGAAGAAGGCGTACGTGCTTCCCGAGAAACAATTCCATCGCTACAAGTGTGGAATGCGAGGAATAGGGACTTCCTCACCAGGCGAGGCACTTAATAGGGAGAGCCTCTTGGCTATGCAGGAGATAGTGTCAAGGCTTACATCCGAGCTAAAAGCAACCAAGGAAAGAGAAAAGCTTAGAGATGCTCAATTCCTTGGTATGCAAGATCAGATCAGAACTCTCCTTTCTACTGAAATTTTTCCATTGCCCCGGTCTCGTGATTCATCGTCACAGGCTCGACCTCCACGTGATCGTTCCTCCCATCCTCCCCGCAATAATTCTACCCATCCACCTTGTGATCGTTCTTCCCTTCCTCCACAAGACCGTTCTTACCTTCTTGTAGATGAAAGTTCATCAGATTGTAGTGATGCTGTATAAAACACTCTTGACTACTTTGATATACTTTGAACTAGACTAATAGAACTTGTTTTGAATTAGAATGAACATTTTTGAAATTGTAGTAATTACTTAGTTTTTTGTTGCTTTTGAATTGTGATGTTTAATTGAACTTGTTAGTTTTAAAGTATTAATTGGATGTTTGGTTGGATATGAGTGTGGTTGGACTGTGGTGAATTAGGGATTTTTTGTGGTGAATTGGACGTTGTTTGATGTGAGTTGGGGGTATTGGTATGCTGAAAATATATGTTTTGATTTTGCAGGTGGTGTAACTACCAAAACAAGGATATTCTGTCAAAAATATTCCCTGCAAAACGACCGACCTCGGTCCGTAATTAAAAATAAATAAATTTCAAAATACTGACCAATGTTAATCGGTTAGTGAACCTAGAATTCCCAGAAATTCAACATTACCAACCAACTTTAGTCGGAAAGTTGGCTGCCATGTCTAGATTACTATCACGATCCATAACCCACTATAGGTTGTGATGACGCCTAACGCGACTGTCATGCAAGCCAATGGTAATTGATCAACTTAACTACTCATTTTTATTACTTGAAATCATAATTCCCATTAATTAAATAGTATAAAATGAAGATTACAGGGTGAAATGATAATAATAACATGAACTACCATACTAAACATCCAGTAGGAACCTCCAAAACCCGGTGTCACAAGTGCATGCACATCAACTAAGAAATATAATAAAATACAACATCTGTTAGGAATACAAGTTAGATAGAAGAATATAAATAACGTTGATGGAGACTTTGTAAGCTGCGGATTGTAATATAGAATGCAGCTCACCGTGAAGTCCCCATAATAGTTGCACCTCTACGCCCAAGAGACCACAAGAAATGTAAACCTGCACAATAAGTGTAGAAGTGTAGTATGAGTACATAAATCAACACGTACCCAGTAAGTATCTAGCGTAACCCTGGAGGAGTAGTGGCGAGGGGTTGACATCGATACTTACTAGTAGTCCAATAAATCATGTATAGTAAGAAGTAAACAAGTATGAGGAAGAGTAAATAAACGGTATAAACCAATATAAATACGAGGTATAATCCTCCTCTTAACGGTAAACTCAAGATCTCAATTAGCAGTTACCTCCACAACCGAAGTACATATAAAATGGACCTCACCAGATAGGTCGTCACAATTCAAATCAGGAAAAAAAACACACGGATACGTTGATTTCTTATCAAATATTACGCACGACGTTGTCGTGGAGAACGGTCCGATCCATAAGATTTAGAAATGCCGCAGCAAACGGACTGATCCGATCATAATGTGTGCACTGACGAGAATCGAACGATGGGAACCATATATACATCTATTATATTGCCGAGGCAAACGGCCCCCTCCCTTAAGAGTGTGGTACATAATCTTGCCGAGACGAACAACCAGATCCCATTAGAATAAAAAACTTTAACGGATCCCTAACTCCATTCACGAATAAACATGTGAGTTATGGATTTTAAGGAAAACCTTGCGATGAATACGCACAATATAGGAGAAATTCATAAGGGAAGCACAAATTATTCCGGGGATTATCAAGTAGCTCGTCACATCCCTACAATAGCGAGTCTATTACCCTATACAAGTCTAGTCTCAAGTTGTAACGTGAAATAAAGAAATTTAAACGAGTAAAGATAACTCAAATAATACAATTATAGCATGGCCTCAACCTAAGTCTACCCGGACATAATCAGAAATTCTAGCATATGCGCGGATACTCATCACCTCATACGTGCGTAGCTCCCACAACATGTAGCACATAAGAATATAACACCTACGGGGTAATTTCTCCTTCACAAGGTTAGACAGAAGACTTACCTCGCTCAGAAGTTCCATAACCGTCTCCAACGCCTCTCTAACCCCTCAAACCAAATGCCCATCGATCTGAACTAGTCAAACAATCACAAAAACCAATAAAAACATACTCCAACATCATAATTAACGTATTTATAACAATTCCCAACTCCATTCGAAAGTCAATAAAGTCAACCCTCGGGCCGACGTGCCTGGATTCCGAAAATTATTGAAAATAAATATTACCCATAACTCATATAGTCTATATCAAGAAAATCATCCAATTTCGTCCATGAATCGACCCTAAAAACTTTAGGGCTCAAAATCCCAATATCTACAATCCAAACACGGATAAAAATAATAACTAACGAAAATAATAATAGATAAACATCAAAATAAAGGTCATATATTTACCCTTTGATGAGACGAGAATAACGCCGCAAAAATCACCTCAAACGGAGCTCTAGAACTCAAGATATACCTGAAATATTAAAATTCTCGGTTTAAAACACTGTCAAGATGATTTTTCTTCATCGCCTTCGTGCGAGACCTTCGCGTTTGCGAGGAGAAATTTTCCGCGTTGACCGTAAATCCATAAATCCCTCTTTTCATTCGCGAAGAAAAAAGCTTCGAACCAGAAACCAAAAACTTTGTTCGACACAGAAATGTGCATAACTCTCTCATATGACATACGAATTCGACGATTCTTATTGCCATGGATATGTAATTACGATATAGATATAATGGTTTAATCTAATCACAAATAAAAGGTCATTTTCTCAATATAGTTCCCTTTATTCAGAAAAAAACGACGCTGAAACATCAAAGAAGAGCGCGACACCATCCAAACACATCCGAAACACACCTGAGGCCTCCGGGACCCCGTCCAATCACACAAACCAGTCCCAAAACATAACACGAACCTACTCGATGCCTCAAATCACACCAAATAACATCAAAACCATGAATCGACAGTCGAAACCTTCTATAAACTTTCAAACATTCAAACTTCGACGAACGTGTCCGATTTATACTTAAACATTCCGGAATGACGCCAAACTTTGTGTGCAAGTCACAAATCACGATACGAACGTATTCTAAGGTTCTGAAGCTTAAACGGACATCGATAACATCAAAATGAACTTCAAACCAAATAGATAAAATTCTAAAACCTTCAAAATGCCAACTTTCCATAATAAGCGCGGAAATGCTCCCGGACCTCCCGATACTCAACCCGAACACACGCCCAAGTCCGAAATCATCATACGAACCTATTAGAACCTTCAAATCTCGATTTCGAGGTCTTTTACTCAAAAAACGAACCTTAGTCAATTTTCCCAACTTAAAGCTTGCGAAATTAGAATTTTTCATCCGAATCAACTCTGAACTTCCCGAAATTTGATTCCGACTACGTGTACAAGTCATAAAAAATGAAGTGAAGCTACTCAAGGTCAAACCGCCGAGTGACGCGCTAGAGCTCAAAACGACAGGTCAGGTCGTTACAATTACCGACCAACGTTGAAAGGTACTGTTAAATTTTAATTATTTTAAAAATATATATATTTTTTCTATTTCCGACCAACGTTGGTCGGTAATTAAAATATTACTACATATGATTGATTTTTTTTTTTTACCGACCAAAGTTGGTCGGTAACCATAATTATTAAATTTAGCACACCGACCAACGTTGGATGGTAAAATTAAATTATTAAAATAATATTCTAACCAATATTGATCGGTTGGTCAATTAAATTGTCAAGGGGTCGTGTAGAGCATACCGACCGAGGTTGGTTGCTAATTTTCGGCTGACTTTGGTCGGTATGCTCTACCGACTTTTAAATTACCAATCACACGTAAATGGTCGCATTTTGGATGGTTATTAGCCATTACCGACCGAATTAGGCCGATTTTTTCGGACGATTTTAAGCAGATTTTTAGTAGTGGACCACAGTTCAATTTTATCGATTTTTCCATTAAACTATGACCAACCGTTAGTCTTTAAAATGTTAAATCAAACAAAACTAAAATAAAAATAATAATAATAAAGTGAACCATATTTATAATTAAAAAATACTAGAAAAAAAAATTTAAGCTTTTTTCTTGATTTCGCGTGTTGCACAGTGCAGACATTGCTCGTGCCACATGGGCTTCAAAGGTGCTACTTTTTATCGTAAAATTGCACGGGGCGCCATTTAACCAATACCCATTTTAAAAAAAATATTTTAACGTGTACCCACTTTTTAAACAACTTCAGCCCCCTTTCTCATCCTCCTTCTCCTCCTTCGTTTTCTTCTTCTTTCTTCTGTTGTTGTTGGTGCTGCTATGAAACTTCAATTCATAGGGATGAACTTTCTGCTGAAGATTAACGTTTGCTTCTTATGTAGTTTGACCAACCTAATAACTTCCAAAAAAATAAAGTTAAGAATGCTGAAGTTCAGCAAATATAAACAAAAACTTCAGCTCCTAGAATGCTGAAGTTCAGCAAATACAAAACAAACTTCAGCCCTGAAGTTCATCATAAACATAACAAAGCTTCAGCTAAAACATGCTGAAGTTCAGCAAATGTAGAACAAAACTTCAGCTAAAACATGCTGAAGTTAAGCAAATATCAGCTTATTTAGTGCTGGAATTTTTACAAATGAACTAAATTACTTCAGCATCTTCTGCTGAAGTTTTTTGAAAAAGCTTTACGACAAAACTAATGAATCTAAAACAAAACTTCATCTTATTTAGTGATGAAGTTTTTACAAATGAACTAAATAACTTCAGCATCTTCTGCTGAAGTTTTTTGAAAAAGCTTTACGACAAAACTAATGAATCTAAAACAAAACTTCATCTTATTTAGTGATGAAGTTTTTACAAATGAACTAAATAACTTCAGCATCTTCTGCTGAAGTTTTTGAAAAAGCTTTACGACAAAACCGTTGAATCCAAGGCAAAACTTCAGCTAAAACATGCTGAAGGTCAACAAATAGAGAACCAAACTTCAGCTAGTAGAATGCTTAAGTTCAGTCATATACTAAAATGTTGAAGTTTGCGTGATTGCCTTTGCTACTTCAGGCCCATATGCCTGAAATTTAGGTGAAAAGTGGGTATGCTTGTAATTTTTTTTGCAAAGCGGGTATAAGTTAAAACGTGCCCCAAAAAGCGGGTATAGATGCAAATCCCCCCTTTTTATCATTTTGAACAAGTTTAACGGGGCTTTTGCATCGATACCCTCTTTTTAGGTCACGTTTTAACTTATACCCGCTTTGCAAAAAAAATTACAAGCATACCCACTTTTCGCATAAACTTCAGGCATACGGGCCTAAAGTAGTAAAGGCAATCACATAAACTTTAGTATTCTAGGCTTTTTCAAAAACTTCAGCAGAAGTGTTGCAGTTACTTAGTTCATTTGTAAAAACTTCAGCACTAAATAAGCTGAAGTTTTGTCCTGGGTTCATTCGTTTTGTCATCATTAGCTTTTTGAAAAACTTCAGCAGAAGATGCTGAAGTTTTTTAGTTTAGTTTCAAAAACTTCAGCATCTTCTGTTGAAGTTAATTAGTTCATTTGTAAAAACTTCAGCATCCTATATGTTGGAGTTTTGTCCTGGGTTCATTCGTTTTGTCGTCATTAGCTTTTTCAAAAACTTCAGCATCTTCTGCTGAAGTTATTTAGTTTAGTTGTAAAAACTTCAGCACTCTATATGCTGAAGTTTTGTCCTGGGTTCATTCGTTTTGTCGTCATTAGCTTTTTGAAAAACTTCAGCAGAAGATGCTGAAGTTATTTAGTTTAGTTTCAAAAACTTTAGCAGAACTGCTGAAGTTAATTAGTTCATTTGTAAAAACTTCAGCACTCTATATGCTGAAGTTTTGTCCTGAGTTCATTTGTTTTGTCGTCATTAGCTTTTTGAAAAACTTCGGCAGAAGATGCTGAAGTTATTTCGTTTAGTTGTAAAAAGTTCAGCACCCAATATGCTGAAGTTTTGTCCTGGATTCAATAGTTTCTCATAAAAAGCTTTTTGAAAAACTTCGGCAGAAGATGCTGAAGTTATTTAGTTAATTTGTAAAAACTTCAGCACTAAATAAGCTGAAGTTTTGCACAGGTATTAGGAAGGCGGCGCCTAAAGTTGTAAAAATTAAGGTATAGGTTAAATAATTTTCAAAATATGGATATAGATTAAATGGAGGCGATCAAATAGAGCGCCCCGTGCAATTGAGTTTAATAAGGTCCATGCAAAGTTAAATTGCGTAATTGTAAAACAGATAAAGTTCGATAAGATCCGCATATGATAATAATAGCGTATAAAATAAAACGGATGGACTATTTTAAATAAAAAGTAATATGTAAAGACATATAGATTATTAAACTGTTTGAAAAATATATAATTTTCCAAAGAGAAAATGTATGGAAATTAAAATGTAGAATATGTTCTAGGTCACATAGGGAGTATAATTCAAAATGCAAAACGGGCACATGGCATTATCAGAGCATACATAAGATATTCAAGTGTGATTTCCAACAATCTAAGACGTTTGCTAGTGGACTTGCTTGATTTGTTTATTCAAATGTGGCTTTAGATTTCTACCACGTTCGGCTAACTAAAGATCAGTTTTGATTTTAAGAATACTTTAATTTGCAGAAAGAATGATATATTAACATTGCAGGTACTAATAAGGAGAAAAGAGAATTGGATTTATATGAAGCAGATAATAAATAGATAATATTGGCGCGGCTCAATGTGAAGAAACATGGTTAAACGTACAAATGTTGAAATCATTAGCCATAGTGGTTTTTGATGGGCCTTAATTCTTGATGGCTTTAAGGCGCTCTGTATAAATTTTTGAATCCCTTTGATGCAAGGAAAATATCTTGTGTAATGTAAATTAAAGAGCAGTTCTGTGCACTACGCTTCGCTATGCACGAGTTTAGGAGCCGGTCCATATGTAACTAGCATTACCTTGTATTGAAGTCAATCAACATTTATCCATTTTTATTTTGTTCATTATTTACTCTGAACTAGGGATATAAACCGCACCAAATCGATATTTCGAGTCAAATCGGAAATTTTTTTTGATTGTGGTTTGGTATTGAAAAAAAAACCCGACTATAATTGATTTGGTTTGACTTTAACTAAAAGTGATTTTTTCCTTCCTATACCATATATGAAACCTTATTACCAAAAATGTGCATAATTTCATATTTTCCCTCCATGTTCACAGTTATTTTATAAAAATTATACCATTCATTAAATACCAATTATTAGGAGCTGATTCCTTCCTAATTAGGTGCGCTCCTATATTATTTTATTGAATTATTTTGGTCTTGATAAGATTGTGCTTCTAACACGAGCTTTCTTCTTCCAGATCAAACTGCTTTTGTATTAAAACATGGAGAAAATAGACCATGAAGTAACCAAAGAAAGAGTTTTGGATGTACTGAACTCCCAATCTTTCTCACTTTATCCCCTGTTATTGACGGTCTCTTAATTTATCTCATTCTTTCATCCAAACACAAAACTGTAGTAGAGAGAGTGAGGGGTAGAAAGGAAAGAGAAATAAATACTGAGAGTGTGAGAGATATTTAAATCACTATTTTCATTTATCGATAGTCAATTTGATTAATCTTTGAAGCTAACTTGAATTAGATTAACTCAATATTCTAATATTAAAATTTAAATATTAAACAAACTATATGAAAAATATTATAAATTGTAATTCTTCTCATATTTGATGAAAGAATATACCTTAAAACGATGGTCAAAGTTCACATAGTTTGAATTTTGGAAAAAGAAAAATGTCACAATAATGGGACAAAGAAAGTATTATAATTGCACGATTAACCTAGTAAAGGTTGTAACTAACGTTATTAACTTATTATAACATGTTAAATTATACGATATAGTTATTTTTAAAAAAATACCGCCAATACAAATATCTTTAATTTTAATAGATTTAATATTAACGACTAAAACTTCTACAAATCTTTTGCAAAAAACGCAATTATGTCGAAAGTCCCAATTATACTACAATTGAGTGAGAATTGGAATATTAAAATTCAATGTACCCAGTTTATAGATATTTTGTAGATAAATTATAGATTATTTGTATTCTGATTGTAGATGCTTTGTTTTCTCATTTCACAAATCAAAAACGACTAAAACTTCTACAAATCTTCTGCAAAAAACGCAATTATGTCGAAATCCCAATTAAGCTACAATTGAATGGGAATTGAGATATTAAAATTCAATGTACCTAGTTTGTAGATATTTTGTAGATAAATTGTAGATTATTTGTATTCTGATTGTAGATGCTTTATTTTCTCATTTCACAAATCAAAAATGAGTAAAACTTCTACAAATCTTCTGCAAAAAACGCAATTATGTCGAAAATCCCAATTAAACTATAATTGAATGGGAATTGGGATATTAAAATTCAATATACCCAGTTTGTAGATATTTTGTAGATAGATTGCAGGTAAATTGTAGATTATTTGCATTCTGATTGTAGATGCTTTGTTTTCTCTTTTCACAAATCAAAAACGACTAAAACTTCTACAAATCTTCTGCAAAAAATGTAATTCATGGAATAAGTGAAATCCTATAGGGTGTGCAAGTATACGACTTGTAGAGCATCAGACACGACTACATAGACAATCACATAAATTTGTTTGAATATTTTATCTTGACACCTTAACGAAGAGCTTGGCCTATTGAGCACCTGATGTTATCGAAAAAATGTGCTAATTGATCAAATTTTCCACATCTCTAAACAATCGAAAATGCATAAAGGCTAATCGATGTTGACATGAAAAATAAAACAACGAGAAAAATCCTTACCATCAAAGAAATTAAAATTAAAAAGTCAAAATCTAATGGATCATCTGATGCAGAGGATGTTGG